>LPNX011088483.1:0-90500 GCA_001517045.1 Pseudotsuga menziesii
GGGGGACTTAGACATGTTCATATGACTCGACCATGATGTCTAGCATGTTTATACATTGACACATAGACTCTAATAACCTCAATAGGCCTAAATTCCAAGATCAACACACCAACTTTGGAGGTATGGAGTGAAAAACTCAGAAATTATCAGTCGTTTATTCAACAACCAATAATAACCAAGGGAAAAAACACCTTGGGCTGATCGAATTGACAAATAAAGTCTAAGAGACCAAGTCTTTTATAGACACTATCATGCTAGAACATTTATTACAATTCCCCCGTGGGGTATGAACATGTGATATAGTACAACAAGCACTTCCGAGAAGTACTTCCAAAGGTCTTCTTAAGTCCGAACAAGTTATCCTTGTCTGGTTCATCAGGCTCACTTGATAAAAAACCACTAAGTACAACTTAGGTGGTAACATTCTGGATCCAACTATGGGATGTGTGCTTGATCTGGTCTTTAAGGAAAGGAGAGGATACGAGAACACCAGAATCTCTAGTTTATATACCCTGTAAAAACATCTCAACTTGATAAAAAAAACCTTAGTAGCACAAGTTTTATAAAAAACCGAATGAACAATTAAGTTGATTTATTTAAACAAAATAAATGTAACTAACTAAAAGAAGCAAAGTTTTATTATAGCTAAGTATAAAATAGAAATGCAGAAAGTAAATGCTCTCTTTCAAGGAGCTTATTTTCCTACTCTAAGCATGATATAAAAATGGTTAAGTGTAATCAGAAATCCAATGTAACCGCCTAAGAATTTTATTAACATAAAAAAAAATTTCCTTGTCTTTGGTTACCAGCCAAAGTAAGGATACTTTATTTAGAAAATGTAAACCTGCGTGATGATCCGGAAGGGGTGGGATGGATGGGAAATCATAGGCATGAATAATGTCATCAAACTTCCTCCCACACTGGTAAGTGCTTGCGCAGGCTGCTTCTATCCATGATTGGATAGGGTTGATGTAAAAATCAGAATGATGAGGCAGATTGACTACACCATCATACTGATCATCAAGGCTTACTGAATGATAATTCACTGTATAAACCCCAAGCGGCTCCAAGTCATGAGGAAACTCTATATATGAAGATGATAGTTGAGACTGATATTCTAATAACTGCATCACATCTGTCTTTTCACAACACTGCTTCTCCATGTCTTCATTATTGATACCTTTGTGTGGCTCTGGATGATATGACTCTGAATGATCATATGGATAAACTGCATGCTCCTTTTTCATATCAAAGTTTCCAAAGGCCACATGGTCCATGCTCTCTCCTTTAGATATGCCATAGACAGAAAAATCAACAAAACCATCAAAAGTTTCTGGATCATTATTTTCCTCTTTATTCATGTCACAGACTGGATATTCCATGAATGCCCAGGACTCCTCATCAACATCTTTATCGGGGATAAGGGAGTCTTTTTCACTTGTATCATGCTCCAAGCTATACTTCTCCTCATTTTCATACTCATCTTCTTCAGATAAAAGGTCACAAGGTAGTAAACCTTCCAGACTGTCATTATTATATGGAGAACACATAGGAGTCCCACCATGTATATTATAGTTTTCATCATAAGCTTCACTATAAGATTCTACAATGGTTTCATCCTCAGGCTTGTACTCTTTAGATGGTAACAAAGGGTAGGCCTAGCTTACAATGTATATATGATTAGGATCGCTTGAATTTGTTTCCTGATTACTGACCTTGGTATGTCCATGTTCCATGACTTGATTTGCAACATAACAAGTGCTTTCTTGGTAGAATTGTTCATAGGGTCTACACCATGGAATTACTTCTTCTACCATGTTAGCTGAGTCTAACATGTTTGGAATCCAAAGCTCTTGTTGAGGAAACTTCTTTTGATACATCTGATTCTGCCTAGGCTGAAAGTTCCTAAGTCCATTATTTCTTTCCAAAGTGATTATTCTATTGTGCATAGGATTCAATTGTGCAGACTGATCTGTCATAAGTTGGTTTTGACTAGTAACCAAGTATTTTATCATGTCTATTACCTTTTCCAGGGGATCTTTAGAGGCTCCCTTTTCTTCCGATTCAAAGGATTTTCCCTTTTCTTCGTTGTATGAAGTGTTTCCCCTAGTGTAACTTGGAATGTTGTATTTTCCTGAAGACTGCATATTCTTTTCTATTTTCTCGGCCAATTCCTGAGCAGTTTTTAGATCAGTGGGCTCTTTGTCCTTTAACTGGTACCTCAAATCACCAGTGAAAGCTTTGATGTAAGATATGAGGATGGAGACATCCCTTGGATTGATTTCTCTAGGGAGGTCCGCAACCACACACCTGAACTTAGTATTAAATTCATTAATGGTTTCATTCTCCATCTTCTTTATCTTATGGAGGGTAGCAAGTAGATGTCTTGGTTCTTTCTTTCCCCCCCATTTCTTCTTAAAAACCTCTAGGAATTCACTAAGAGTTTTATATGAATCATCATCTAGGTCGAAGTACCATTCTTCAACATCATCTTCCAAGGATAAAGCAAAGAGCGTCATTTTGACATCATCATGGTCATGGGCAGCATCATTGCAATAACTGACTAGGTGCTTTTCAAACTTTTGAAGGTGAGACTTGGCAGTGATGGCATTGTTGCACTAAAATATGGGGAGCTTCTTGATAGCATCATTCGAAATGTCATGAGGACTACCTGCTATCTAAGAAAAGTCAAGGGGTTTGAAAAATTCCGTCATTTCTTGAGATTAGTGAACATGACTCTCTACAAATATGTGATGGATATCTGAGTGGGATTGGTCTCCTAAATCTTCAAGGTTTCTATGAGAATTCTGCCTATTCAATCTTTCCCTAATAAACCCTTCGGGATCAGGGAGAGGATTGAATAATTGTTGGTGGTTTCTTCGGGTAGAAATTCTTGAAGGGATGTTAGACAGTGGAGTCACCAGATGGATCGAGTTTTAATTTTTATGTTTTTTAAAGACTAGATCAATCAATTTTTTTTAATCTTTTTAGTTGTTTAGAAAAAAGTTAAGCTAAGTCATACTCAGGAATAAAAATATTTATCCCCAGCAACGGCTCCAAAAAAATGTTGCCGCCTTACACACACCTGGGTCACATGGAAGAAATCTTCAAGCCACTTGGTGTGTCCATCGGGGCAAGTCTCGAGTCAAGGCTATCACCTTGTTCTTAACTCCTCCGTTTAGGCTCAACTCCTAACAGAGCCAAGGGGGGTAGACCCTATTAATTTACTGAGGATGATTACTTAGTATGGTGATGTTAAACTGAATGAGTTACTTAGGAATTTGAAATTTAACTATAGACAAGCAAAGATGACAAGATACATAAATGAACACACGAAAGCACAATGCTGAGACACAATATATATATAAAGCAAGAAAATAACTAGTGCCTTAGAATGGAGTCAAAAATAAAACCAATGTACTTGCATGTGCTTGGAATGAATGTTTTGTGATTGCCTCTTGGTACATTTTAATTTAAATTTGAGGTGTGAGTTGATTAAAATTAGGCGAAGGTGTGGACTCCAGATATACCCGAGAGTACTTGGAGTATGTCAAAAACTAAATCTTCATGGCTACCCATAAGGAATATGTGGTCTGAATGGAGTCTTTGGGTCTATTGTTCATAATGCACCCATTAGGGTGTGATAGAGATCGGCGCCTCGATGTCACTTTTCAAAAGTTCCCGCTTCCTTTGGGTATTTTGCCACCGTGATGGTTTGATCTAGGTGTTGGATTTTCACCTGATGGTTTGTCAATTTGGGAGAGTGAGTCCTAATTATACTAGTCACTCAAGTGCTTTTGATACAGCTTGACTAATCGGATGAACTGCAGCCAAGTGCAAAGCATACACACCGGAGTCTTGTCAATTTTAGTAAATTTTACAATGGATGTTCTTGTTAAAAGAAAACCCTCCAAGAAACTCTTTCGATCCAAGTGGATCTCAATTGGGGAATCAAGGAGGGGTTAATTTTATAATTCTTATTGTAAAAAAATATAATAGCAAACGAAACATAAAATATGAGCAAACCACAATTTTCTAATTAGACTACCACGGACCTTTCTTCACCTTTCGGCTCAAAGGAGGCTCGTGGGGTAAGTATTAAAGTTACTTTAAAAAAAAATACAAACGAAATATGGAATTGATTTTATGTCAACATATACTACCCTACATATTAATGCTACTCTGGATTACAAAAGATGAATGAAAGCCAAAAAAAAGACACGAACGCAAATCCCCCCAGGAGGGATGGGGAATGGGCTCGAAAGAGCCTATTCAAAAAATATTTCTATTAACAGCGGTTACAATATCAGAGAAATGATATAATTCCTCTTTATCCTTATATGGATTGAAATCAAGAGCTTACAAAGTGCAAAAATTAAAGTTTTAAGTCAAATGGGAGACCCCTGGGGGGATTTGAATGCTCCTAAGGCCACTTTCGAACAGAAGCTTCCTTTATTTTCTGTCAAACCTGATAAAAACCAGCAAGCATATCAGACTAAAATATGCCCAAAATCACTCTGAAAGTACCTTTGGATCAGCTTACTTTTAACCAAACAAAACTAAGTTAAGACTAGTTAAAAAAGGGTAAAGAGGAACCAAGGAAAGCAGGATTTCCTTGGGATATTGGATTGCCTTTTGGGAAGCCAATAAGATGTGCAATTTTATTTCAGAATATGAAATTTTAACGTACAACAAATAGAAATCAAATGCATGCAAGCTACAAATTTTCTTTAAAATTACATGTAAAAAGGGACGAATTCCCTAAAGCTAGATCTAGAATGCTTATGAAACCTTTTAAGAGAAATATATAGACTATGGGATTTGATAGGATATATCTATGTTGAAATTACTTTTAATATCATAGATATAAACAAAACCAAAGCTATGAACAAAGTAACCGGGTAAAAGAGTTGATTTTTTTAAGAAATGAGAAGAAGAGGAGAGAAGGTCGACTCGTTGCTTGAATGGAGCAAGCTGAAAGGAGTCCCTTTTGTGGAGTGCTGAGGGACAAAGTATTGATATTCTTGGATAAGTAATGGCATCAATATTGATCCACACCTTCATCCAATTAGGAACCTGCAACTAGATAACACAAGCCTGCACACACCTCGTGAGATCTGGATATAGATGTATAAAGCAACAAAAATGAAAGATCATGCAAAAATAATCTTATTTAAGCATATAACTGAAATTTTTGAGCATACATCATATGGATAAACAAGATCAAGCAATCTAACTTGCCTAGTTTACACCCTTGCTTGATTCAACCGAATCCTTGAAGCCAGAACACAGAAGCAACACAGAATTTGGAAAGAAATTGCAGTTATCACATCAGCAGCATAACACTGAGAATCCACACAGACACATGCACTACGCAGTATAGCCTCCAAAGCTTCTTTATTCACAAATGATGATAAATACATAATTACAATGGCAATCCCTTCAATCCAGCTCTAACTAGCTTGGAAGAGGCTGTTGTGCTCGGATATATACAAAAACTAGGAGATCTAGCCCCAGGGGGGGCACAAATCCCAAGGAGAAACATCAAATCAGCTGAAGGAGAGTCCATCAATGCCTGATCTATGTCTAGATGAGCCATATTTGAGTCTCACTGGCTGCAACTATTAATCGGGGGGTTGATCTGACTGACACCTCAACCTATTACCTGAAGCATCCAGATGAGCCAAAAACATGTGGAGGAGAGAGGGAGGGTGAAATTCCCCATAAAGGATGTTGAAGATCAACTCTAGATCTGATTTGATCACCTCCTTCAGTTAAGGATTTGTTAGATCCAGTCAATCTACTTAAGATCTGACTGATTTCAATCAAATCAGCTGAGAATCCACTGATCTATGATTTTGAATTTGCTCCATTATTCATCAATTTATTAATTAAAATAATCAATAATTGATTTTTGGGGGCTTTTTTACTTGAGTGATGGAAAATCACTCAAAACTGGGAAATAGTGGGTCCATGGGTTTACCTGGTGCTCTTAGCTTGAAAATGAGCACCTACATGACTGAAACTGATTATTTGGCCCACTTTTATTACAAAATCAATTTTTCCAATTAAACTATTAAAAAATAGCCTAAGTTTTGGAAAAATTAAATTTTAATAAAAAACACTAAAAAACTAAAAAGTTGAAAAATTGAAAAAACCTAGGGGGACTTGGACATGTTCATATGACTTGACCATGATGTCTAGCATGTTTATACATTGACACGTAGACTCTAATAACATCAATAGGCCTAAATGCTAAGCCGAACACCCCAAGTTTGGAGGTATGGAGTGAAAAACTCAGAAATTATCAGTCGTTTATTCAACAACCAATAATAACCAACCCTAGCCTAATCGAATTGACAAATAAAGTATAAGAGACTAAGTCTTTTACAGACACTATCATTCTAGAACATTTATTAAAATTCCCCCATGGGGTATGAACATGTGATATAGTACAACAAGCACTTCCGAGAAGTACTTCCAAAGGTCTTGTTAAGTCCGAACAAGTTATCCTTATCCGGTTCATCAGGCTCACTTGATAAAAAACCACTAAGTACAACTTAGGTGGTAACAGTAGTCATTTCCTTTGGGGGTCTTTTTTAATCAGCATTCAATGTTCTTGAATTGTTCTGATTTCTCTATTTCTGAGTCAGGTCTGGGGGCTTGTTTGTCTGGTAGTGTCTGGTAGGACTAAAGTTTATCTTAGCTTGTTTGTTTTACCTTATTTTTATCTCTTTTTCTTCCTATATGCGAGTTTTGCTTCACAGTCGCGTGTATACGCGGGTTTTACTGGGATTTCCTTGTATATATGCGGGTTTTCTGCATATAGTCATGTATACCCTGATTTTTGTTTTTTAGGGGAATATTAATTTTTACTGGGCGAGTTTTGATGATTGCTAAGTCTCCTTGGATGCTTTGAGAGTCTGTATACACCTCTGTTTCTGACCAGAGACGTGTTTTAGTTATAATTTTTTTAAATGTTCTTGTCATTGCATTTCCTATTTTTTGTTTTGGGATTAGTGCATTAGGTCTCTTTTACCTTGGTGCTTTGCTTGGGTGCTATGTTATATTGCTTGCAGAGTCTGGGGGTGGTAGAGTCATTATTTTGCTTGATTATCTCATTTTAATTCAAAAAGTACAAAAATATTTGCTTTTTGCATCATGATGCATTTCGCATTTTGCATTTTGCATGGTACTTGCACGAGGTTTTCTTAGAATAATATTAGTCAGATTTTCATATAGGAATGACTTCATTTTTCATTTGAAGGAGAATTTTGCATTTCACGTAGTAGCATACCCCATTTTTCATTTGACACAGTGCATTTGCATTAATTGTTAGGTGTGCATTTTACTTCTTCTTGCGTCATAACACCATTAGTTGCACGATCATTTAACCTTTTGAGTAATAAGCCAATTAATATCACTGCGTAATAAAATGAATTACACTCTTTTCTTTTATAGGGTGAACCAACAAGATTAGGTTTTAGGGTCTTGGAATAGTTCATTGTGAGTAAATTCTCCAAGACCACTAAACAACATGTATGTATCTTTCCATGTGAGAGTGTGAAATTCCTTGGTATAATTAGTGTTTCTCAGGATCCTCTTCTTAAAAGGGTTTTAAGCATGAGGCACTGTGAGTGGTTATTGATTAGGATGACCCCTAATCATAACTGAGTAGCACTGGAGATATTTTCAGCATTGTATTCATATCTAGGAGATATTTTGAGAGTTTTGGGCTTTGCTACCCTACCCATATGGTCAATCCTACCTGCGAATGTTTGCCTAAGCATTGATTATATTGAGGTGACCTTAGTTTCCTTACCTAGGTTATCGAGGGCGTGCTTCGTAGAGGCTATTCTGCAGGTGTCTCGGCCAGGTTGGGGTCAAAAAACACAGTCGCTATATGCATTGATGCTGAGGGCCACAATAATTGGTTATGAACCTCCACTTGTTATGTATGGGAGTCTCAAGCCTCTCCTAGGTGATACATACCTGGTTCATTCGGGAGCTCACATATCCTACCCTTGCTTTCTTGTGATTTGTCTTTGCATTATATAGGTGTATGCTTTGTGCACGCTAGTTTGCCTAGGGTTTGCGTAATTAGATAGAGTCTTTTTAATTTTTTGAGTCATTGTGGATTCGGGTACAACACTTCACTGTTTAGCAGGATGTCCACCTTCCACATCTCCTCTTCCTTTGGGAGAGAGAAATAGACTTTCTAGGTGGACTACTTATCACATTAATTCACACACAATGGGAGATCATGAGGATGAGATTCTTGAGATGTCCTCTCCACCTCAAGAGGTTGGGGAGGAAGATCATATTCCTGTATATGATTTTTCACCTGATATACCTTCACATTCCAGTTACGATCCCTCATTCACAGGTCGTCGGTATTGGTTTCCAGGCAATGAGACTCACCATGAACCCACAAGCACTAGTCATGTTAGTTATGGCATACCTAATATCCCTGCATGTGATCCGGCACATCATGTTGAGTTAGAAATTGAACCTAGCACTACGCCTGGGGGCATTCCCATTCCTTTCAGTGCAGACAGATTTGGGAGAACTAGTCACATTGCACCTTCCATCCCGATGGTGGAAGCTACCTCACATGTTCGTCCTAGGCCTAATGTAAATAGTCATATGCGGATACTAGAACTAAGACAAGTGACCATAGGGAATACCACTTATATCCCTTCACATGTCCCTTCGTCCTCTATTCCTACTCCTTCGAATGCATTTTTGACAACCCTTCATCCCTCTCATTCACGTGGTCCTTCGGGTTGGAATGTTGCTACTAGTCATGTTCGTACTATGACTACTCATATAGTAGATTCTCAGAGTCAAGCATCTCTTGCTGTCTCAGGAGGTCATATTCTTGTTTATGGATTGTCTTATGGTCCATCGGATGGCATTCCCCATATCCTTATTTATGGAGCCTCTCATGGGATATCCCATGGGACATCTTATGGAACTTATCATGCACAATATTATGGACTGCAGTATGGACAGAGTTATCAACCTTATGGGTATGGGTATCAAAAACCCACTTACTCTTCTAATTATGGCTTTGTAGCACCACCTAATCAAGGTTCACCACATCATAATGCTTCCATGCAGCCTTATTTGGGTCAAATAGGAGGAGGATATTATGGCCAAGGCCATGGTATTTATAGTAGTCAGCCTTATATGAACCAAAACAAATAGGGAGTGTGGCATAGACCGACTCAACCTAGGATCCTTTTCCTTACAGTGTTAAATCTACCTAACTTATTGAGACTAATGAATGATCCAGTATCTTATGACTCAGCTTAGCCGGCTGTCCCTATAAAGCTTCCCTTGGACATTCCCAAATTCGAGGGCAAACCATGAGAAGATCCTAGTGAACATGTCACTACCTTTCACCTTTGGTGCTCTTCGAACTCTTTACACGATGACTCAATTTGTTTGAGGCTATTTCAATGCACCCTCACAGGGCCTACAGTGAAATGGTACATAGAGTTACCGAAGGGGGCATTCATTTTGTTCGATGACCTTGCTATGAATTTCCTCAACCACTTCTAGCTACTAGTGTGTTACAACATTGGTACAGAACTCTTGTCGACATTTCGGCAGGATAAAGCCACACATATCTCAGACCATATCCAAGAGTGGCGTAGACATAAGATATTGATTAAAGCTTTCATACCACCAGAGTTTCTCCTTGAGTGATTCCTTAAATTGTTACTACCTTATATGGTGAAGGATGTTTCTACATCCAGAGTCTAGAACAAGGAACAAGCAATTTTTAGGGAATAGGAACTGGATTTGATTTATGCTCAATCCTGGTTATTATATCAAATCATACCTAACACTCCGTGTTCTAGTTTCGATCCCAAGATCAAACCTGGACCACATGCCAATGGCATTGTAGGATGTACAAGTGCCATAGCACAGGGCCTAGTTGTGTTGACCAATCCTTTACCCCATAATCGAAATATGAACTCAAGGACCCACGACCCTCATTGTGCGTCAGGTGGAGATCAAGATCTGTTGGAAGCCAGTACTGGTCATGGTTATATCAACATGGTACGTGCTACTAAGGTTGTCACTCGTGCGAAAGATTATGGTTCGTCGCAACTAGACCTTTGGAAAGAACCTCCTCCTACCGAGAGTCCTTTGCATATTGAAAATCCTATGGATAAACTTGAGAGTGTACCTCACATTCCTAAGGGAGTCTTAAATAATTCAAGGCACAATCCTAATTACCAAACTACCGAAAACTATTATGTTGTCGAGGATTTGGGCCACACTCCTTGTGCGATGTCTATGCTTGAAGTTCTTCAGAGTTTTCCGTCAGAAAGGAAATATTTTCTTTATTCTCTTGGGGTGAATGATGATAACTCTTCTTCCATCATCAAATTTGAAACCATGGGACTACAGCCTCACCTAGATTACTACGTGTCTCTCTTGATTCATGTGGAATGTCTTAACATGACTGTCAAATGCACTGTGATTGACGAAGGCAGTGCTACTTCCGTGATGTCTTTGTCATGTTGGAAGGGTTTGGGTTCTTTTGAGTTGTCTAAATCTGCTACCATGTTGATGGCATTTGATGGTAGATCATTTCAGCTGCATGGAATTCTTCCTTCTCTGAAGGTCCGTTTGGGAGGGAAGACCGTCATGATCAAGGTCTAGGTGGTTGATGCGCCCCTTGATTACAATATTTTACTGGGTCGGAATTGGATGTATAGTATGAAAGACATAGCCTCTTCTCTATTTCTAGTTGTATGCTTTCCATTTAATGGGAATATTTTTACGATTGATCAAACATCATTCAAAAATTTGAGTGTTAATGCATCATCAGGAGCTTCGATCCCCATTATCGACCACTCTCAGCTGACAACTAGGAGTGTGGGTGTAGGAATGTATCTATCACTTATGGGGATATTTAGTTGTCCTGCACCCATCATTATGATTGGGTCTAGTTTTTATGGGGCTTCATCTTCATTGAATTCGATGTCTTTTCTCACTTCCCATATGGAAGATCCTTGGATTCTTCCTACACCGAGTCTTTCGAACGGACCTATCAAAATAGACGTGTCATTGTCTACAACAATGATTACATATCAAGTAAATCTTAATTGTGTTGCAGAGCCTAGTCCTTCCTCTTCATGGATAGAGGAGGAGGACCCACATGTACTACCTACATGGGTAGTTGAGTCCTCTCATGCACATGACTGCCTTGATAGTGTTTTTCTATCAGATGAAGATATTATTGAGGCTATGTCTGGAGTTGAGCCACCTTGGGAAGAGCTACTTCATGGCTCTTATTTTATTCTCGAGCTTGACCACTTAGAGTGTGAGGACTTTAGGGATATTATTAGTGAGAATATTGGTAGTCCTGTGGTTCCATTAAGATCTCCTAGTCAGATGGATGATGGGAACATGGTGAATATATCACCTACGATTCCTATCAATATCTCTCGCGATCCTAGAAAGATTGAGAATGTCTATATTTGGGAAGAATATTCCCATGCTAAGATTCTGGAGTATACCAAGCTGTTCAAAGAGTTTCGTGATATCTTTGCTTGGTCATATGAGGAAATGCCAGGTATCAACCCTCGCATTATTGAACATGAAATTAAGACTTTGTTGGGGCGTGCACCTCAACGGTCCCTAATTTTGGTAACTCTACGGTTTTTGTGGAAGTTGTAAGCAGAGTTACGACTCAAAACAGTCTTAGGGGTGTCGGGGTTGAGTAAAAACCTTATTTTTGTAATAAACCCATGGTTTAAGTCCAGGGTTTAGGGTTCGGGGTGCCCATGGTTTAATCCTATGGTTTTGTAATAAGTGCACTATAAATAAGCACTCTTGTAAAGAATTCAGTTTAGGATTTTGATGTAAGATGAATTGATATGAAGCTAAGGATTGTTTGTAAGAAGGTTAAGTCCCAGCTGTGTGCATGGATGACCTCTCCAGCTATGTGCACAGAGGGTTTTGGGTGATTAAGGAAATTTGCAGCTGTGTGCGCAGAGGCCTGCAGCTGTGTGCGCGGCTTTGAGGACTTGAAGGGATCTGCAGCTGAGTGCGTAGATCAAAACTGTGGTTTTTGTAAAGAGTTGAATAAAACACAGTTCTATGGACGTAACCCCTAAACTGGGGGTGAACCACGTTATATTGTGTGTTGTGGTTTTTGTTGTGTTGTTGTTATGTTCTTTTATGCATTGATAAATATATAACTGATAAGTAAGATCACTGCTAAATACTAACTTCAGTGGAATTCCCAGTAAAGGGTTAAGCAAGGCACTATTTGTTTATCTAACCGCGAAGCTAAATAAGTAACTTTTAAAGCTCTGCATTTTATGATTATAATTGTTAGAAGCTAAAGGTACAGTAATATCCCTCTTCTACTTGCAAAAACCTGATTCTCCGGCACCCCATAGCTGTTTTGGGTGAGACTGCAACCTGTTCGCGGGTTGTTACCAAAAGGGCCAACACTGTGGGTCTTTTGTTGGTGCGAAGTTAATGGTATAAAGCTCGGGTCTACCCTATAGCCCAACAAATTGGTTCCGTTGCTGGTTGAACTTAGTATCTACTTAAGAGGGGTTTACATTGTACCTCGAGGGCTATGTTTTGGAGACCCTTAGTGAACGAAATCGGTGATTGGATTGAAGAGACTTATCTAAACTTTGCTGTACAAGAGAACAAAGATCTGTGTCGTAGTGAAAACGAATTTTTACAAAGGTATGTTTTTTCTAATGTGTATGAAATTTTCTTTGGTAGTATCCACATAGAGTTGCACCAATGGTTATCCAGGTTAATAGAGAGAAGGACGAACTTCCAAGAATGTCAGTTTCCTGATTGAACCTTCGCAAGAATTAATATACTGAAAAGGGTGAACAACGAGATATCCCGCGCTCTTGATTTCTGGACAACGCAAACCCTTGAAGCATTTGTGATGGAGTTCTCCATTGACACAAGTACGTCCTTCAGCGAAGCCGAACGACAGTTCTTCAAAGGACCAAGGGGTAAGTACTTGAATTCATTTAGTTTGAGAATTAAAATGATATTGGCTGAAAAAGGTATATTGCTCATTGAATCAGACTATTAGATTTAGCACTACTAACTTATGTTTGCAAGTGAAAGTACCTTCGACGAGCAAAGTGGTTTGCTGCGAAGTGGAAAAAGGTACAAGAGAAATTTTGAGTCCTATACCCTAGGTCAAAATACTGAGTCTAACCCCGTAAGTCTAGCAGTCTTAGAGCCCGAAGAAACCCCTTCTATTGGAAACCCTCCGGTAACCCCGCAGCGAAGACCTATTATCCCTGAGAACTCGTCGCAGTCTAAAAGTAACCCTAACTCGAGCATTCCTGTCGTAGGTCAGTCTACCCCAGTAAGTTCCCCCCTGCCTACTACCAGTCCCCCTCCCTCCCCCCCTAGACCCGCGATGGCCTATATGAATGATGACATTAAGCTCCCTATTTTCAAAGGAATTGGATCAGAGGATCCAGAACAGTTCTGTTTTTTATGTGAAGCAATGTGGACTGCTAAGAACATTATAGATCAAGATACAAAAAGAGTGCAGCTGGTTACTTCTTTTAGAGACCATACTCTGACCTGGTTCATGAAGTTTTTCAGCACTCAGAACCATGTCTTGGCTGATATAAAAGCAACAATGATAAAGGAATTTAAGAAGCCTAAATCAGAGTCACATTGTATCACTGAACTAAAGGAAATCCAGCAGAGGCGAGGAGAATCAGTGTGGGACTTTGATCAGAGGTTCAAAGTTCTGCTAGATCAAGTCAGTTTCACTATTGGACTAGCACAACATAAGGAATGGTTCATCACATATCTGTTACCACACATTAGGACTCCACTCATGCAACAGAAGGTTGCAGATCAGCAGGAGGCCTTGGAAATTGCTATGAAGCTTGAAACAGCCCCAGTCGAAGATAATTCTGGTATCACTCAAATATAAGAACAATTGGCAGCGATGGCTCTGGAGCTTCACGATATGAAAAAAGGGAAAGCTAGTCGTGAAGAGGTTTGGTGTACACGATGTCGGACAGAGGGTCACGACAAGGAACAGTGTCCTGCGGAAAGAAATTTCCTGAATTTTGGTGCACCAAACCCGTTCAACCCTAGTGTTCTATATTGTGAGATTTGTAGGACAACTGGCTAGCATCGACCTGAAGACTGCTATCTTCTGCAGAGGTATCTGTACGTCCCTAAGAACCCTTATTGTAAGTTCTGTAAATCAGTGGGACACAACGAAGATGATTGTCACAGCTTTGACCTCATGAGAGAACGAACTGACGATGCTTATCGGGTACAAAATGATGGCCAAGGCAATGATGGATATGTTTACCGTGATAGTACATCAGGTCGCAGAGCTTTTGGAGGTCATGGTCATGGTGGTATGGCTAGCAGAGGTCGAGGCCAGGTTGTGTGCTATAACTGTAACTAGGTAGGACATCTCGCTAGAGACTATTGGAACCCAACTACGACATGTCGATATTGCAGAGCTGTCGACCATGTGATTGAGCAATGCCCACAGCTGATAGCAAATATTCAAGAAAGAAATAGTGCCCCTACTCAGAATATTCAGCTGATTGCTGTGGAGCAATGACCTATCCCAGCCATTAATGTTGTTACCAGGAGTGGAGCTATGAAGTAAGTGTAGAACAAGGAGAAACAGGCTACCAAGGCTTGGGTTCGGAAGGCCCTAGAAAAAATCCCTGCATTTGATGTTGAAAGAGAAAAAGAGACATTTATGGAAGCCAAGAGAGACTTTACTAACCCCAACACATCAGTAGTACCTACGCAACAACCTTAGCACCAGTCGCAGTCGCAAGAAGCTTTGACAGATAAAGTAAGTACATTGTCCTCCTTTTTATAGAGTTGTATGAAGCTCTTGAGAAATCAGAATGCTTTAAATGAGTTGCAGAAAGTTATTGCTTCTTGTGAACCTCAGCAAAGTTCTGGTAAGGAAAAAACTGTTCATAGAGTCAGAAGAACTGGTAGGGAAATGAGATTGAATCCTCAGATAGGAGAATATGACATGACTGATGTCATCCTGGACCTAATATCAGAAGTAAATGTCTTAACTAAGAAAACATGGGAACAAATGGGAAAACCTACTCTGGAATGGCCCCCTATACAGTTGAGATTAGCCAATCAGCAGAAGATTGTGCCCCTAGGAAGACTCCCTAGTGTATTAGTAGATATTGATGGAGTTAGTACCTTAGCAGACTTTGAGGTAATTGAAATAATTGATGACAGCAACCCCTATCCAGCACTACTAGGCATTGAATGGGCAATAGATAATGATGCAGTAATCAACCTGAAGAAGAGACAGATGACTTTCGAAGGGAAAGGACTGAGAGTCATAGTCCCATTGGATCCTTCTCAAGGAGAGAGATACACAGAGCCAGTAAGAGATGAAGACTAGGATGTTTTGGACCACATCTACAATATCATAGTGAAGGAAGAATATTATGTTGATCATACTGTCGAAGGTATCATGGATTGGCAGTGTGACAGCTCCTGCATGACAGATTCAGATGGTGGCCTAGGGAATTGGCAGAATAGATTGTATGAGCTACATGGCCATCGATGTGCCAGATTCACCAAGTCTCTCAGATGGCTTGGCTCATAGACAAGAACCTTACCTGTTTTTGATGGTTCGACAAACCCAGAAGAGTTTATTGTGCAATTCTCAGAGCAGGTACCAGACTCATAGAAAATGGAGACTCTATATTCAACATTCAAAGCCACAGCATCCAGATGGTGGAATGGTCACAAAAAGTACATTCATAGTTAGGAAGCGTTCTAGATGTCCCTTTACCTAAGATTCAGGGACCAACCTCAGGAGGTGCGAAGCAGGTTTAATGGTAATACTAGTCCTTAGGGACATTTGGAGCAATGCTACGAGGCATGGAAGCATGTACCTCGTGAAGAATGGGTACATAGGTTTGTGCAAACCATGGAACCTATAGCAAAGAACTAGTATGCGGAGGTCCAGCTTCACCACGGTACTGTAAGTTAGGATTGTCTTGTTGATAGTTTTGTGCTGACATTTTCTATTAATGAGGTTTCTCCTACTTTGGACGCGGCTGTTAAGTTGATCCATATTAAAGTATTTGATGATCAAGAAATAGCAGAATACCAACCTGATTGGAAGGCACAAGAAGCCAATGTAGTAGAATGTTATAACCTCACAATCGAGGAGGATGACGATCTACGCAACATTAACATTCCTAAGTCAGAAGGACACTATGAAGTACATGGACCAGCAGTTGAGGCACTTGAAGTGACTCAACCCTTGAAGACACAGATCGTAAACATTGGGTTAGAAGAAAACCCTAAGTATGCTACCATTGGAGATTATTGGGATGATGAAATGGTAAGCAAGGTGACCCAACTTCTCCATGAATATCAGGATCTATTTCCGATGAAGTTCTCAGAGATGAAAGGTATCCTTGGTGATATAGGAGTGATAAAGATTCCTTTGAAACCTGATGCAAATCCTATGAAACAGCGCCCTTATAGGCTAAACCCTAAGTATAAGGAAAAAGTCTGAATGGAGCTAGATAAGATGCTTGCTGCAGGAATCATTGAGCCTGTTGAAGAGTCTGAGTGGGTCAGTCCTATGGTGGTGCAAGAAAAGAAGACTAAGGGAGAAATCAGAATCTGTGTCGATCTGAGGAAGCTGAATGATGCCTGTTTGCATGATCCTTTCCCCACTCCCTTTATAGATGAAGTTTTAGACAATGTTGGAGGTCAAGAAGTGTACTCTTTTACTGATGTATTTTCAGGTTACCATCGTATTAGAATTGCTCCAGAAGATCGACATAAGACAACCTTCGCTACAGAAATGGGATCCTTCTAGTATACAGTTATGCCCTTTGGATTGAAGAATGCACCTGCCATGTTTTCTAGAGTAGTCATCTCTCCTTTTAAGGAATTCATACATAAATTCTTAGAAGTTTATTTTGATGATTGGACTATCTTCAGGTTATTAAAAGACCACATAGCTAGTTTAAGACTTATGCTGGACAAATGTAGACAGCATCAGATTTCCTTGAACTTGAAAAAGTGTATCTTTTGTGCCCCTTTTGGAATTCTGCTAGGTCACATTGTATGTAAGCAAGGATTGATGATGGATCCTGCGAAGATAGCCATTATTGTGAACCTGCCACCTATGAAGTCTATTAAACAACTGCGCACTACACTTAGTCATACTGGTTATTACAGGAAATTCATTAAAGGATATGCTTAGATAAAAGCCCCTATGGAAAAGCAGTTGAAGAAAGATATTAGGTTTGAATAGACACCTGAGTGTCAAGCAAGCTTGGATATTTTGAAGGAAAAGATGGTAACTGCCCCTATCTTAGTATTCCCTGATTGCAATAAGGAGTTTCATGTGCATTTCGATGCATCCTCCATTGCTCTGGGAATAGTATTGGCTCAGTCAGGTGAAGGTAATATTGATCACCCTATTTCTTTTGCAAGTAGAAAACTGTCCACAGCAGAAAAAAATTATACTACTACAGAACGAGAAGGTTTAGCTATGGTTTATGCATTACAGAAGTTTCGACATTATCTGTTAGGATCTCATTTTAAGATGTTCACTAATCACTCTGCTTTGAAGTATTTGGTTAACAAGCCTGTGCTATGTGGAAGGATATGCAGATGGTTGATTCTATTTCAGGAATATGACTTTGAGATCATAGTCAAACCTGGAAGACTGAACCTAGGTCCTGACCACTTGTCGAGGCTCGAGTCACAAGAAGAGCCCATTAGTTTGGACGAAGGTCTTCCTGATGCCCATTTGTTTTCCATCTAGATGGTTGATGATTATTTCCAGGATATTGTTCAGTATTTGTCTACAGGTTTTGCACCCACCGAAATGACAACGCAGTAGAAGAAACAGCTGGTGGTTAGAGTAGCCAACTTTACCTTAATAGCAGGACAACTATATAAGATGGGACCAGATGAAATACTGTGCAGATGCGTCCTGGAGCATGAAAAGCCATTAATTTTTGCTGAGGCACACTCTGGTGTAGCAGGAGGTCATTACGCAGGAAAAGCTACAGCATAGAAGATTCTAACAGCTGGATTGTGGTGGCCCACAATTCATAAGGATGCAATAGAATATTTCCATAGCTGCGACATTTGTCAGAGGACAAGCAAATCATCCAGGAGGGATGAGATGCCTCTAGTTCCATAGGTAACTTTACAACCCTTTGATAAATGGGCTATTGATTTTGTTGGACCTATCAATCCCCCTGCAAAGAAATCCAGAGCAAGATACATGATTACAGCAACTAACTACCTTACTCGTTGGGCCGAAGCTCAACCAGTCAAGACCTATAGTGGTGCTATAGATGCAAAGTTTATCTTTGATAACATCTTGTCAAGATTTGGGTGTCCTAGAATTCTTATGAGCAATCAAGGATCACATTTCTTAAATAAGACTATTGAAGTATTGACTGAAGAATTTCAAGTATATCATCAAAAGAGTACTGTCTATCATCCTCAAGAAAATGGAACTGTTGAAGCCTTTAACAAGATCCTTGAACACACTCTGACGAAGGTTTGCAATGCTAACAGGAATGATTGGGACCTTAGAATCCCAGCAGTACTATGGGCTTATAGAACCACCTGCAAGAAGTTGACAAGCCATACACCTTTTAGGTTGGTTTATGGACAAGAAGCAGTCATGCCCATGGAGTACATTGTCCCTAGCCTCAGAATATCTGCTTTTATAGAGATCGATGACCCAGATATGATGAAAGAAAGGCTGGCAAAGATACTAGAACTTGAAGAGGACAGATTCATTGTAGGGTTCCAGCAGCAAGTACAGAAAGCTAGAGAAAAAGCATGGCGTGATAGACACATTAAGAAGAAGTAGTTCCAGAATGGTGATCTTGTGCTTTTATATGACAGTAAATTCATGAAATTCCTGGGGAAGTTCAAAACACATTGGAAAGGACCATACATAGTGCAGAGGGTTACTGATGGTGGCGCAATCTAGTTAGCTAAATTGAATGGAAATTTTTTACCTTCCATGGTGAATGGAAGTAGGTTAAATAAGTACAGGGACAAACCGGAACCCCTTAATCAGGAGTAACAGGATGAAGGATAGTCTAAGTACCAAGAACAGTTGGAATTGGGTACTAGACTATAATGAAGTTGTTCTCAAAGCTACAAAGTGTTGAATACTGTCAAAGTCTGAAGGTTGAAGTTTGGTTGCTGTATAGGTTAGGACGGGTCAAAGGTGAATATTATGTCGAGGGTACTCATTGAGGTGAAGCTGAATTTAGTGGTTTTGTCAAAGAAGAAAAGTGTGTTGCAACCTAAAACATGACCGACGGGAAAAACTCGACTTGGTAGCATCGGCACGTGAACTACCTGTCATGATGAGATTTTGGGAAAATCTAGCATCGCGTGGACTAGATTTACCGCTGTTCCATCAGATTTGGCATCATTAATGGACCATGATGATAGATTTTGTTGTGGGACTCTATAAGAAGCTACACCGGCCTCTGAATCCTGCATTGTGCACTTCTTTGAGTTTACAATTAGCACCATGTCGAATGATCGTGAAGTCCAGGAATTGTTATGAGAGTTCAGGGAGAGAAGTATGCAGAACCTTATGAGCAATCCTCCTTGCAAGGAGGTGTCTCTAGGGCCAAAGCAACCAATGCAGATACGATCAACCAGAAAGAAATTTAAGTTAGAAGTTCACTCTAAGTGGAGCGGAGAAAGTCACAACCCCTCAGGAAAGACTCAGGAGGATCCCGAAGAATGGAGGCATGCTGTTTGTCTTATGCAAAATTTCAGTGGCATGCAAACACAGGGGCACTTCCTATTAAGGACCCAAAGTTGTTGATGGTCAAATGTTTGAAAGGACATGAACGAGAGGAAGTTCAAATCATGGGGTCGCTGATAGAGGGCCCAATGACCCCAATGACCACCATAAATATGATGAAGGAAGACAGCAGCATAAGAGATGGATGTATTCTACTAAGGATGAAAGGATGAAGGATCAAGCAAGCCGTGGCTGTGGTAGCAGTTAGCCATAGCAAACCATTTTCTGTCTTCACCAACAAGATTCTCCCACCTGAAAAACAGCAGAGTGTCCTGGGATGAGACACTGGTGAGTCTTAGGGGCTTGTTGGGGCGCGCACCTTAACGGTCCCTAATTTTGGTAACTCCGCGGTTTTTGTGGAAGTTGTAAGCAGAGTTACGACTCAAAACAGTCTTAGGGGTGTCGAGGTTGAGTAAAAACCTTTTTTTCGTAATAAACCCATGGTTTAAGTCCAGGGTTTAGGGTTCGGGGTGCCCATGGTTTAAGCCTATGGTTTTGTAATAAGTGCACTATAAATAAGCACTCTTGTAAAGAAGTCAGTTTAGGATTTTGATGTAAGATGAATTGATGCAAAGCTAAGGTTTGTTTGTAAGAAGGTTAAGTCCCAACTGTGTGCGTGGAAGACCTCTGCAGCTGTGTGCGCAGAGGGTTTTGGGTGATTAAGGAAATCTGCAACTGTGTGCCTAGAGGCCTGCAGCTGTGTGCACAGATTTGAGGACTTGAAGGGATCTGGAGCTGAGTGTGCAGATCAGAACTGTGGTTTTTGTAAAGAGTTGAATAAACCACAGTTATGTGGATGTAACCCCTAAAATGGGGGTGAACCACGTTATATCATGTGTTGTGGTTTTCGTTGCGTTGTTGTTATGTTCTTTTATGCATTGATAAATATATAACTAATAAGTAAGATCACTACTAAATACTAACTTCACTGGAATTCCTAGTAAAGGGTTAAGCAAGGCACTATTTTTTTATCTAACCACGAAGCTAAATAAGTAACTATTAAAGCTCTGCATTTTATGATTATAATTGTTAGAAGCTAAAGGTACAGTAATATCCCTCTTTTGATTGTAGAAACTTGATTCCGCGGCACCCCATAGCTGTTTCGGGTGAGACTGCAACCTGTTCGCAGGTTGTTGCCGAAAGGGCCAACAATGTGGGTCTTTTGTTGGTGTGAAGTTAATGGTATAAAGCCCGAGTCTACCCTATAGGCCAACAGACTTATCCCAATGCCAAACCTGTTCGACAATGTTTACGTGCGGTGAATCCTAGAAAAGCACCCGCGATTAAGACTAAGATGGAAAAGATGTTGAAAGCCATCTTTATCTATCTGATTCCCTTCATGAAGTGGGTTTCAAACCCCATTCCGGTTGATAATAAACAGGGAGCGATCTATATATGTACTAATTTCCACAATTTAAATCGTGCATGTCCTAAGGATAATTTTCCCGCACCATTTATCGATCAGATTTTGGATGTATGTGGGAAGTGAGTTATTTTCCCTCATGGATGGCTTTTCCAAATATAATCAGATTCAAATTAAACCCGAGGATCAACACAAAACTGCATTTATTTGTCCTTGGGTTACATTTGCATATCGAAAGATGCGTTTTGGTCTTAAAAATGCCAGAGCCACATTTCAACGGGCTATGACCTTGATTTTTCATGATCTCAAATCAATTATTGAAGCATTTTTGGATGACCTAGCCGCTCATTCTCAGCTAAGAGTGTGTTATTCCTACCATTTGAGATTAGTATTCGAAAGGTGCTTCCACTACCAGGTTAGGTTAAATCCTCATAACTGCATCTTTTGTGTGAAGTCAGGTCGCTTGTTAGGATTCATTGTTTCCAAGGAGGGTATAAGAGTCTATCCCTTAAAGCTTGAGGAGATACTTCAATTATCTTCCCCAAGAAATATTAGACATCTTCAATGTTTGCAAGGAATGGAAAATTTCTTATGGAGATTCATGGTTAACTTTGCCAATTTAACTAAAGGATTTATGCGTCTTTTGAAGAAGGACACTAACATTTGCTGGGATGAGTGAGCCTAGGAGTCCTTTGATTGTCTTAAGATATCTTTAGTATCGGCCCCTGTGCTTAGTCCACCCAACTATAGCTATGACTTCTTTATTTATGTGGCCACGTCCATGGAGACGATTGGTATCGTTTTGATTTAGGAGGATGAGGAGCTCCATGAGTATGTCATATACTATTTGAGCCATGTTACAGCTGCAACGTTTTCCCAAATTTCTAAAAAAATTTGGACCCTTATTTTTTATTTTGTTGAAGACCATTTTGTTTCCACTCTGCCACACGTTTGGATTGTTTGAGGCCAATTGTTTTCTTGCTTTTCGGGAAATTGTTTGTGTCTGCAAATGCTTTGGACTGTGAAACTTAGCAAGTTTCATGTTGTTTCATTGTCGAAGTTTGGTCAAGGTTTGAAATGGAATTTTAGTTGCCACTATTTCAGAGGACAAATAGAGATTGCACCGATGATTAGTTGTTCCTTTCGTCGATCGCGCGGTTTTATTGTTTCAAATTTTTTCTTTGCGATGTTTTTCCGGATTGTTTTGACTCTGATTGGAGGCTATGGGCTGATTGTGTTTCACCGTTATAGCTCCAGAGTATACTAACAAACTGATCCAATCTCTCGCCTACCGTTGATGCGCTTTTTTCAGTTTCGGCATTTTATTTTGTCACCATCGAGGCACTAGTCCTTTGTACAGCCGCCTTTTCAAAGGATTGATAACAAACGTTCCGATGATTTTTACCTGCGCTGATTTCATGGCTCTTTTCGCTATTGGATTTTTGTTGGACTTTTTTATTAGGGATTAGGCCTCAGCATTTTTTATCACTGATGGTTTCATTTTCTAGAAACCCTATTCTATTTTAATCTCATCGTTGCGGCTCCGTAGTGGACTAAACATCTGACACTGTTGTTCTTTTTTTTCCACTTGCGTTCTTTTGATTGCAAACTCTTAGAAGGTATGTCACTCACCATTGTGGCTCTGTAGCAGACTAATCACCCTTTCCTTGTTGTCCTTTTTCACCGATGAAGAGTTTATCTTTCTGGTACTTAGTGCTGGTGTTGAGAGTTTTCCCGCTATTCGGATAGGTTTTACATTGTACTATGGAATAGCGAAGAGTAGCAGGTACTTGGTCCTGGTATTTGCTCTTGTCAAAGGGTTTCGTTTTAGTATGAGGAGGCATGGATTGGGAAGTAGAGTCTGTTTTACTAGATATGTGTTTAAAGTTTTGAACAGGGTTTAAGCACAAACCGGTAGGATTCCTTTTTTCTTGGCATTCATTATTTTCATGCTTTAATACTGTTTTACAGCTCATGTATAGAATGTTTGATTGATCTATTTTATAATGATTTGAATGCACAGGAAAGGAAGATCACTGCAAAGAATATATGTCTGAAAGGTAAAGGTGAGGACAACTTCCTGTTAAGAAGAAGTTGGAACATAAAGAAACAGAGATGCTACTTAGGAAGAAAGCCAGAAGAAAGGCTGAAACCAACAAGACCTAAAAAAATACTAATGGATGATAGAGATAAATAGTTAAGAGCTTAGTTTCAAAGCTGAGGATTTTGTCAGTTACCAAGCTGACCCGTTTTCATAAAATCATTTAAATATGGAATGTAATGTTTGGAGAAATCATGAGCATTCACAAAATAACAAAACCATGAGAGGAAACGGTTGGGGGAACCCAAAGGTTTTGCTGGTTTTAGTATAAATATAGGAAAGTTAAAGGGAATGGGGGGGGCTTTTTCCCAGTGAGACTTGTGAAAAACTTGTTGTAAGAGGAACTATTTCGTTTTGCAATAATAAAATTACAATTTTTCCTGTTGGAGAAAGTGATGTGTGGAATGTTCAAATGTGGTGAAATGAACAATGTTGAAAGGGAACTATTTTTTTTTCAATTGTGAGATCGTTCTGACTTTCTGAACCTATGTTCTTGTATGAATGTTCTATGGTTTATTTTATGATAAATTCCACTATGAGTAATGAATGTTTTAACAAATGAAGAGCTATCTTGTTGTGCATATCTCTTCATGTTTATGTGTTTTGACTCTAAGAAAAACTATCTGTGATTTATCTTAATAGATGAGCAGTAATACATTACTCATTAATTGATAATATTTCTCCCTAGGGACAACTTCTTTAGTCTTGTTTTGTATTGTGTGTGATTTATACATGAGAGAGTTGAAGACGAGAGGTAAGAACCTACGCATCACATTGTGACAGCTCCTCATATTCTTTATCAGTCTGCATGTTAGGTAGAAACTTGCATATCATACTTAAAGTTAAAAAATAAAAAAATATACACGGTGGACCGGGCAGCAACCCGTAAACCCCTTTATTTCTTTTAGTTGACCTATGGTAGTCAGACCGCAAACCAGATGGATTCCCCACACCAAACAGTCACGAGCTAGTTGGGAATGTTGACTGGGGAGAATCCCTTCCTGTTGTTGCCTGCGATTTTCTAGGCCTCAATAGTTTTTTGGTGCTATAAGGAGGGCCACCAGTGCATGGATGGACGAGGAAACCCGTTTCTTCGAAATTACTCCACTAGTGATAGTTTTGAAAGCAGTTTATTTCCTAATCTGAATCCTAAAGAGTGGAAAGAACATTTGTATTCTGTAGACAATGAAGTTGTTAATGATCTAAGGAGACACACTAGAGAATATGTTAAGAGTATTGGAGGATTACCCAGTATCCCTTATTTACCTTGAAGAGAATATAAGAAGAAAGACCGTCCTATCTTGGAAGATTCAGTGTCAGTTGGAGATTTGGAAGAATTAGTAGAAGTAGCATTATGGGAAGTTGTTCAGCCTTTGAATCAAGTAGGCTTAGATATACCTAACGGTTCACCTATCCATACTCCTGCTCACTCACCTGCTCACTCTCCACCCAGACTCATGGTAGGCATAAATGCAAATCAACCACCTAACCCACCAAATCCACCACCTGCTTGGAAAGCCATATCACCTCTAAACTTAGCACCTTCGTTGTATGACTTACCTCAAGCTTTCAAGAAGATGCTTCCCAAGTTTGATCCAAATGATAATATTTTAGTAGATGACCATTTGCAAAGTTTCTACCTGGCCATAGAAGGACTAAAAGCTGGAGAACACGAGGATGTAGTCTATAGATGTTTTTCACATACACTTAAAGGAGCAGCAGCCTGATGGTATTTTGGTTTTCCTACAAACTCAATCTCAGATTAGGATAAATTTGAAAGGATATTCAGAAGCAAACATGTGACCCGAAAAACTCATGTGGCTCTCATGAAAGGACTATGCACTTTAAAGAAAGAAAGAAAAGAAAAGGTGCATAGTTTTACCCAAATATTTGCAACTTATCTTAAGAAATTTTTTGAAATTGATAAGTCCTCGAATAAAGTTCTGATTGAGTATTATACTTCAGCTCTAGGGCCCGATTTGGCCATGTTTTCCAAAATGAAAGCCAAACCCACAATAGAAGAGACTTATGAAGAAGCAGAGAGAGTAGAGGCTGAAAAGGAAAGCATCGAAGATTATCCTGAGCAGTCAGGAGAGAAAATTGTTGGGAAGAAAGCTTTGTTATTTACTAAGCCTAAAGAGGAACAATCACATGATTTCGAAGGAATGGCGAAGATGATGCAAAAGCTTTCTAACAAAATAATATATTTGGAGAAAGAAAAGGAAGCTTAGAAAGAGGATAAACCATATTACAAGAAAAGAGAGGATAGCAACCAATCCAAACCTCCTCCATATAGTCCTGCATCGATGAACTTAACAGAGATAGGGATGGTTCAATTTTGCACTTTGCACCATCAGCCCCATTCTGAAAAAAATTGTCCTCAATGGATAAATTCAATGACATTGGTAATGAATCAGCTATTGAATTCCAAATTAACTGAGGATAATGATGAAGAGGGAAAAGTTAACAATAAATCAACAGAAAAACAAGAGGATGATGCCATGGTTTTATGGGACTGTGTATCGTTGTTTGATACCGAAGAAGAAAAGGATCCGAGACATGAATATATCTCAAAAAAGAATGTGACAATGAGAAGCCAAGGGTTGATTAAAGAAAATAGTATTATGCTCCCAAAGATTAAGAGACTTCAACAGAATGTAAAGAAATTAAAAAAAAACACCTCAGCTAATAAAATTCCTGAGTTTGCCATTACAAGTCAAAATCCAAAGCAGATCAACATGCCTACTAAACCCATTGAAGTGAAGATCAATAATGTAAAAATGAATTTCACAGAACATAAGATGGATTATGACATTGTGGAGGATATTAAAAAGGTAAAGGAAAATATTTCACTATTCGAGATGTGTAATGTGTTGCAGCAAAAAGAAAATTTATTGAAAGCACTTGAAATGCCATAGGAGAAACTTCCCACCAACAATCAACCCCAAGAAGAAGAAATTGGAGAAGCAAGTGTGGGAGGTAAGCCTAAATGCAAAACTCCACCTTTCCTCCTTACCTTTGAAATTTTCAACCATAACATGCACAACTATTTAGTAGACTCAGGGGCATCAGTAAATGTTATGCCACTGTCAATTTGCAAATAGATAAATGGACAGCCTAAACCATCTACCCAGAAGGTCATTCAGTTGGACAGTACAAATGTGAAGGTAATTGGGGAAATGGAGGATGTTCTCATTTGCTTATATTCAAATGATAAGGTATGTCAATTCATTGATATTGTAGTAGCGAAAATACCTGAGGCTTATGGACTTGTTTTGAGTAGAGATTGGTTAGCAAAGATGAATGGATATTTTTCTTCAGACTGGTCACATCTGTGGTTACCGTACAAGAAAAGTCCCAATCAAATTAAAGTTTTAAGAGAGCCCCACATGAAACACAATGTCACTCAGTTGGAGGGTAAGAATGAACCAGTAAATTCTATTTTGGGGAATTACTTCATTGATCTAGAACCAGGAAACTACCAAGTAGAAGAAGCCAACGGTACATCAGACACCCAACTTGATCTCCTTCGTTTTTTGCAGGCTGATGAAATTGATTGTCAAATAGTAGATTTAGTTTTAGATGTAGATGTTGATTCATGTACAGTGGTAATAGATGATTTTTGGATGCTTTTCTTTGATGGGTCTAAAACTTTGGAAGGATCAGGGGCTGGCTATGTCATGATTGATCCTAAGAAAAATAAACATTTTCTTTCATGTCGGTTAGAGTTTGAATGCACCAATAACACAACCGAGTATGAAGCATTAGTTTAGGGACTAAGAAAAGTAATTGAATTAAAAGTAGAAAATCTGAAAGTGTATGAGAATTATGAAATAATTGTAAAACAGATTCGAAATCAAATACGTTGCATTTCCCCTCATCTAAAAGCTTATCAAAATGAAGTATGGGATTTTCTTAAATGTTTTCATGCATTTAATATTGTATTGATTCCTAGACTTAAGAATACAGTAGCTGACTTGTTAGCCACCTCAACTGTGAGGCTTGTGCCCTCTAATAACAAGTGTTCTATTGAATTTCTTTTCAGACCTTTGGTTCCAGATACGATTACTGTTGTAATCTCACAGATCACATAAGGTTACCAATAATACATACTAAAACACATAAATATACAGAGACAAGAGACAAGACAGATAGAATAGAACAGATTACTTTATTATAATGAGTTCATACCAAGCACAGAACTGAACTGAGTTCTTGTGTGGCTCAACAACCTAATATATACAAGTTAAAAACAGTTACAAAATAACTACCTGTCGGTTCGGTGAACCGACATGACTGTTAGTTAGCCGACTTAATTAACTAGTTTAGTCGGCCGATCGACGTAGTCGGCTGATCGACTAGTCGGTCCATCGACTTAGTCGACTGAATAAGTCGGTCTTTTTTCAAGTCGAATTATGTCGACTTGATCCTTCTACATCTCCCCCACGAACAAAATGTTTCTTCATCCTGAAGAAACAGGGAGGTACAAAAATTGTTAGTGTTGGTCGGACCCTGCAAAACTGCTACTGAGGTGGACTATGCAGACGGATAGTTGGTCGTCGCTGGACGCATACTTCGACTATGGCTGGTGCAGTGATGGAAAGATGATGCTGGAATTCTGTCCATGTCTGCAAGGCTTTCTGAATGTCGATCGTCAGAGTAGTAAGATTTGAAAGTACCGACATATTTGCTGCCATGGTCATTTCGGCAATGTTCTCCATGTTGGGACCCAACATTTGGTTCTGTTCTTCTGCAGCATCAAGGAGTCTTTTCATCTGTGGGTAGATGTTGTTGACCTTCTCTAAGTTTGGAAGGGCTTGCTGAACCCACTGATGAGCTTCTCATTCTAGCTTCTGCAGTTTGCTATTCTCCATGACAATCTGCTCGTCAATAGTCTGCCTCATTTCTGCCTCCGTCGACTTACGTCCCTCCAAGGCCTGAATACCTTGCCTTGTCTGCCTGGTCTGATGATAGACTTGCCCATAATGAGTAGGCTAGTCTCTTAGTACTTCCTCAGTAACAATGGATTCCTCCATATGGTCCTGTAAAACTTTGTAAGCCTCTGAAAATGCGGTGTGCTGGGTTAAGAGGAGTCGGGCGGTCTCTTCCTTTTGTTCTGCTTTAGTCTCTTGGAGATGTGTTTGTATAGTCGACACCAGGATTTCAAAAAGCTGGTATGCCCTTTCCAGAGGTCGATTTGTAGCATCTTCGACCGGGCCTAGAATGACAGATTGTGCAAGAGACCTGCATTTGCCGAGAAACTCGACCTGTTCTGCCTCTTTGTCTTTGAGCTCCTTACTTTTGGTGACCATCCTCTTCTTTGACTCTTCTTTTAGTAGCTCTTCCAGAGGGTATCTTTTCCCGGAAACGGAACCAATGTTGTAATCTCACAGATCACATAAGGTTACCAATAATACATACTAAAACACATAAATATACAGAGACAAGAGACAAGACATATAGAATAAAACAGATTACTTTATTATAATGAGTTCATACCAAGCACAGAACTGAACTGAGTTCTTGTGTGGCTCAATAGCCTAATATATACAAGTTACAAACAGTTACAAAATAACTAACTGTCGGTTCGGTGAACCGACACGACTGTTAGTTAGCCAACTTAATTAACTAGTTTAGTCGACCGACCGACGTAGTCGGCTGATCGACTAGTCGGTCCATCGACTTAGTCGACTGACTAAGTCGGTCTTTGTTCAAGTCGACTTATGTCGACTTGCTCCTTCTACAATTACCAATTTATGAGTTTTTGATGATGATCAGCAGATTCTGGAGTGTTTGATAAATGACAAAACCTTCAAAGGGGCAATCATTGATGATAAAGAACATCAAGCCGAGCTAAAATTTGATAATTTTATTCCTAAAGGAGTTAGGAATTTAGAACAGATGTTTGATCTAAACGATAAATTCAGAAGTCCAATAAATGTGAAGACCCATAGCTCGTCTCTACAGTTTGAGTTGATTAATTTAGGGACTGAAATTGAGACTAAACATGTGAATTTGGGAAAGTGTTGCTCCCCAGGTGAAAGAAATAAGTTCATCAGTTTGTTTAAACAATACAAATATGTGTTTTCTTGGACGTATGAAAATTTGAAAACATATGACACCAATATTATTCAACATGTCATCCCTATTAGGACTGGGGTCAAGCCTTATTAGCAGCCTTTGAGGAAAATGCATCCAAAACTAGAGCCTCTAATTCAAAGTGAGGTAAAGAAATTATTGGATGCTAAAATTATTTTCAAAGTCAGGCATTCATAATGGGTTTCAAATATGGTAACAGTAAGGAAGAAATCTGGAGAAATTAAACTATGTGTAGATTTTAGAAATTTAAATCGCGCTTCAGATAAAGACAATTATCTAGTCCAACCCATGGAATAGATATTGTAGATGGTCTCTAGTTCTGAGTTATTTTCTTTATTAGATGGATTCTCTAGTTATAATTAAGTGTTAGTAGTTGAAGAAGACAGACTCAAAACTACATTCAGAACAAGATGGGGGACTTTTTCCTACAAAAGGATGCCCTTTGGACTCATAAACGCTGGAGATACTTTCCAAAGGGATATGGACATAGATTTCCATGGTCTGATTGGATACAATGTTGTAGTATACCTCAATGACATCACAATATTTTCAAAGAAGAGAGACGAACATGCATTTCATCTAAAACAGATTTTCAAGCGTTGCTGAAAATATGGTATCTCGCTGAACCCCAAAAAGTGTGTGTTTGCTATTACAGAAGGAAAGCTACTGGGTCACGTGGTTTCTGAGAAGGGGATCTCCATAGACCTAGAAAGGATCAAGGTTATTGAATAGATCCCTTTACCCCATAATAAGAATGGTATGCAATCATTCATGGAGACAATAAATTTCATGCGAAGGTTTGTGCCAGATTTCACTCAAATTGTTAAACCTTTGCAGCAAATGGTGAAACAAAGTGTACAATTCAAGTGGAATGATGTAGAGAATAATGCATTCAGTAAAATAAATACATTTGTTGCGCATGCACCTTCCCTCAAAAGTCCATATTTTGAGACAGATTTTATTTTGTACACTTTCGCATCTGACAATTCACTTGCAGCGGTGCTTACCCAGAAGGAAGAGGGGGGAGATGAGTTCCCCATATCATTTATGAGCACTGATCTATAGGGGGCCAAATTGAATTACCCATATTTGGACAAACAAGCTTACATAGTCTTCAAAGTGGTAAAAAATTTTGGGCTGTATATACTTAAGAACCAGATAAAGGTAATAGTTCCACACCTAGCTATGAGGTCTCTTTTTGTAGGAAAAGAATTAGGAGAAAGAAGAGGCAACTGGGTAACAGCTTTACAAGAGTATGAAATCGAATTCAAGAAAGCCTCCATAGTTAAAGGGCAAGGATTGTGCAAACTAATGAATGAAATTAAAAACAATGAAGAAAATAATTGGGAAAATGAAGCTAAGCTACATTTGATGGACGTATGTCCTCTTTTCACAGCTCCAGATTTCTAGTATCGAGACCTTGTGCATCACCTTTAGGAGGGATTGTTACCACAACATTGGAGTTCTAAGCAAAGAAGAGCACTGCATCTTAAATCATCTTCATATCAGATTGTTGAAGGAATATTATTCAGGAAGAATTATGATGGAGTTCTTCTTAGATTCTTAGAGAAAGAAGATGCCGGGAAGGTCATGATAGACTTACATGATGGGCCTGCTAGAGGGATTTTTTCTAGAGATATGACAACCCAGAAAATTCTCAGAGCTGGATACTATTGGCCCACACTATTCAAGGATGCACATACCCATGTCAAAAAGTGCAATATCTACCAAAGGTGTGGAGGAAGACAAGCTAAAGCAGGAGGACCATTAAGGCCTGTGCTGATAATAGAACCATTTGACCAATGGGGAATTGATATCATTGGAGAGATAAAACCAAATTCTTCCTTGCAACACAAGTATATTCTAACGGTGACCGATTACTTCACTTGATGGGTCAAATCCATTCCGTTGTGTAAAGTGAATGAAGACGCGACCATGGACTTCTTGCAAGATCATATTATGACCAGGTTTGGGGTTCCAATTTCTCTAGTTTTTTATAATGCTACTTATTTTTCCTCTATTAGATTAACTGCATTTGCTCATGAAAAAGGAATTAAGTTGTATTATTCTACAAATAATTATCCACAAGGAAATGGCTTGGCAGAATCTATAAACAAGAATCTGATTAGAATCTTATAAAAGACTGTGATAGAAAACTAGAGAAGTTGGCATTTAGCATTACCAAATGCTCTTTCGGATGATAGGGTTACACCCAAGAATTCCCTAGGTGTGTCACCATATACCCTTGTTTATGGAAAGGAGACTATACTTCCTCCAAACATTATGCTGCCATCTTCCATAATAGCCCAAGAGTCTAGAGGCATAGATGAAATCCTGCAACTTAGAATTTATAATATTTTGAGGGCAGAGGAGTCTCGATCCAAGGCCAAAGAACATTTTAAGCAATAGCAGGAAGTAGTGAAAAGGTGGTTTGATAAGCACAAAGCTGGAACAAAGGAATTTGAAGTGGGAGACTTGGTTCTTAAGTGGGATCATCCGCATGATGGAAAGGGGAAGCATTCAAAGTTTCAATAGTTATGGGTAGGCCCTTTTTTAGATTGCAGCAAAACTTGGCCCCTCAACCTATAAATTGCAATATTTACAGGGGTGGGAAGAGAACTTACCAGTAAATGGTTTAGTTCTCAAACCATATTTTTCCTGATTTTTGTTTCGATTTTGTTTTGTACATAAATAATTTGATTTGGTTGTTTGTTTTAGTTAAATTTTGTTTGATTTCAATAAAAGAGGAAAATTTTTGGTTGCATGGAAAGCATCAGAGTTCTGGATTAATTGAGATCTTTGGGTATTAGACTGTATCTTATTGTTCGAATCTAATGGAATTTCTTCTAGTAAGTATTTTTCCTAAATGGCTATGAACACATTGAATTCCAGCGTAATCCCTGTAAAATAACTCAGGATTAAAAGGTCTGGAACACTATTTTGAGACTCCATCCATTTCACATCTAAAAATTTCGTAGGGGGTGATAGCAAAAGACCCATGGAAAGGAAGCAGGGTAAACAATATATTATATATAAATGATCCCATGCCAGGAATTGAAAGCTAAAAGGCTGATAAGAGTCAAAACTCCTAAGAAAGCAATATTTATTGAAACAAAGTACTAAATCATATAAGTACAGATTGCCAAAATTTCTTCTCCATTTGTGAGCTAAAAATTAAATGCATCTCTCACACAAAAGGATAGTATGGATATAAGAGCCTAAATGAAATTCAGAAAGAAAGGCATGAGGAGGACTCAGAAGGACAAAAGTCCACAAGCAACACAAAAGGTGAAAAAATGGCATGGGAATGGGGAACAAATGAACATTTCTGTTTACCATATGTCACAATCCTGTGGTGTCCAGGATGGAAGCTACCCAAAGGCAGAGGTAAAATGAAACTCATCTAATTGGCCTCAAAAGAGTTATCTTGACTTTGAGATTTTGGTTTCCATTTTCCTAAAATTGGACTATCATCAATGTTTAAAAGTACATATATTTTCCATTATGGAAATCTAGACATATAGAAGAGTTCAACATGTCGGTTTTACTGCTAAACAGTCTCTTACTTAAGGAGGAGTTTGTTCAGAGATCTGGGTTCACCAGTTAGTTGCCAATTGTTGCAGCTGCAATGTTTTCCCAAATTTATAAAAAATTTGGACCCTCATTGATTTTGTTGAAGACCATTTTGTTTGCACTCTGCGACACGTTTGGATTGTTTGAGGCCAACTATTTTCTTGCTTTTCGAGAATTTGTGTGTCTGCAAATGATTTGGACTATGAAACTTAGTAAGTTTCATGTTGTTTCATTGTCGAAGTTTGGTCAAGGTTTGAAACGGAATTTTAGTTTCCTCTATTTTGGAGGACAAATAGAGATTGCACCGATGATTAGTTGTCCCTTTCACCGATCGTGCGGTTTTATTGTTTCAAATTTTTGCTTTGCGATGTTTTTCCATATTGTTTTGACTTTGATCGAAGGCTGTGGGCTGATTGTGTTCCACCATTGTATCTCTAGAGTAGACTAATGGCCCGATCCAATATCCTTCCTATCACCAATGCATTTTTGCCAGTTTCGGCGTTTTATTTTGTCACCATCGGCGCACCAGTCTTTTGTACAGCCACCGTTTCAGAGGATTGACAACAAATGTTCCGACAATTTTTACACGCACTAATTTCATGGCTATTTTCACTATCGGATTTTTGTTGGAATTTTTGATTAGGGATTAGGCCTCAACATTTCTGATCATTGATGGTCTCATTTTCTAGAAACCCTAGTCTATTTTAATCCCATCATTGCAGCTCCAGAGTGGACTAAACATCTGACGTCGTTGTTCTTTTTTGGTTGCTTGCATTATTTTGATTGCGAACTCTTAGCAAGTGTCTCTCATCGTTGTGCCTCCATAGCAGGGTAATCGAATTGCCGATGAAGATTTTATCTATCTGGTACTTAGTGTTGGCGTTGAGAGTTTTCCTGCTATTCGGATAGGTTTTACATTGTACTATGGAATAGAAAAGAGTAGCAGGTACTTGGTCCTAGTCTTTGCTCTTGTCGGAGGGTTTTGTTTTAGTACAAGGAGGCCTGGATTGGGAAGTAGAGTCTATTTTATTGGATATGTGTTTAAAGTTTTGAACCAGGGTTTAAGCCAAAACTGGCAAGATTCCTTTTTTATTGGCATTCGCTATTTTCATGCTTTAATACTATTTTACAGCTCATGTATAGAACGTTTAATTAATCTATTTTATAATGATTTGACATGCACAGGAAAGGAACATCACTGCAAAGAATATATGTCTAAAAGGTAAAGCTGAGGACATCCACCTATTAAGAAGAAGTTGGAACATAAAGAAACAAAGATGTCGCTCGAGAAGAAAGGTGGAAGAAAGGTTGATACCAATGAGACCTAAAAAATACTAACGGATGATCGTTAAGAGCTTAGTTTCAGACCTGAGGAGTTTTTCAGTTACAAAGCTGACCCATTTTCATAAAATCATTTAAATCTGGACTGTAACGTTTGGAAAAATCATGAGCATTCACAAAATTATAACACCGTGAGAGGAAACAATTGGGGGAACCCAAAGGTTTTGCTGGTTTTAGTATAAATATAGGAAATTTAAAGGGAATTGAGGGGGGGGGGGGGGCTTTTTCCCAGTGAGACTTGTGAAAAAATTCTTGTAAGATGAACTATTTCATTTTGCAATAATAAAATTACAATTTTCCCTGTTGGAGAAAGTGTTGTGTGGAACGTTCAAATGTGGTGAAATGAACAATGTTGAAGGGAAACTATTTCATTTTCAACTGTGAGATCATTCTAACTTTCTGAACCTATGTCCTTGTATGAATGTTCTCTGGTTTATTTTATGATAAATTCCACTATGAGTAATGAATGTTTTAACAAACAATGAGCTATCTTGTTGTGCATATCTCTTCATGTTTATGTGTTTTCACTCTAAGAACAACTATTTGTGATTTATCTTAACATACGAGCAGTAATACATTACTCATTAATTGATAATCTTTCTCCCTAGGGATAGCTTAGTTAGTCTCATTTTCTGTTATGTGTGATTTAGATGCGAGATAGTTTAAGACGAGAGGTAACAACCTACACATCACATTGTGACCGCTCCTTGTATTCTTCATCAATCTTCATGTTAGATAGGCACTTGCATATCATACTTAAAATTAAAAAATACAAAAATATACATGGTGGACTAGGCCGCGACCGGTAAAACACTTTATTTTTGTTACTTGACCTACGGTAGCTGGACCACAAACCGAACGGATTCCCCATACGAAACAGTCACGGGGTAGTTAGGAATGTTGAGTGGGGAGAATCCCTTGCTATTGTTTCCTATGATTTTCCAGGCCTCAACAATCCGAAACCTTATAGATGCAAAAATCCGTTATTCCCATGTGGAGAAACTTGCTTTACCTACCATTCATGCAGTTCAAAGATTGAGACACTACATTCTCCTTCTCTAGACCTTGGTGGTAGCTCATGTCAATCCATTTCAATTCATCCTCACTAGCAGGATGATTGGGGGAAAGTATAATAAATGAATCGTTATTTTACAAGAATTTGATCTCGAATTTGTTTCGACAAAATCGAAGAAATCGTTAATTTTTGTGGAGCTCATTTTCGATTTCCCAAGTGAGGAGGAGGAAGAAGTTTATGAGGATACATTTGTCGATGAGCATATCTTCTTTATCTCAAATTTGGATCCATGGTATGGGGATATTATTGTATATTTACAAACATTGAAGGTCCTTACTCACCTTTCACTGGATGAGCGACAATGATTACATCACCTATCTAAGAACTACCTTATAGTGGATAATACTTTGTACCGTCGTGGGGTAGATTCCATTTTATGTCATTGTTTAACCCATGAGGAGGTTGAGGTTGTGCTGAATGATTTCCACGAAGGGGCGTGTGGTGGTCATTTATCTGGGCTTTCTACAGCCCAAATTTTTTTGAGAGTGGGATATTTTTGGCCATCGATCTGTAAAGATTGTGTTAATACAGTCAAGAAGTGTCACCTTTGCTAGGTGTTTGCACGCAATATGCACTCACATCCTTCTCCATTACATACAATTATTACCTCTAGTCCATTCACCAAGTGGGGGATTGACTTCATGGATTGCAACCCAGCTTCAGTTGGGGGGCATCATCATATTATAGTGGCCATTGATTATTTCATGAAATGGGCTGAGGCTATTCCCATAATTAAATCTGATGATGAGACAGTCATGCATTTTGTATTCAACCAAATTATTACTCGGTTCGGTATTCCCAAAGAGCTTGTCACTGACCATCGTAGGCACTTTCAGAATCGAGTGATGGAAGAGTTGGCCTCGAAGCTAGGGTATAAGAAGGAGCACTCCTCTTCTTATTACCCTCAGGCGAATGGACAGGTTGAAGCAGTGAAAAAATAACTTAAGTCCATTCTCCAACAAACCATCGCACAAAGAAAAACGAATTGGCATATCATGTTATATCCTGCTTTGTGGGCATATAGGACAGTCATTAAGACTACCACTGGTTTTTCTCCATATCAACTTATACATGGAGTGGAGCTTGTGTTGCTGGTTGAATGCAAAATCCCTTGATTGAAATTAGCTATAGAGATTTTACCAGACACTTTCACATTAGAGAAACATTTCGTCCACTTAGAGCAGCTTCATGAGCAGTGCCGAGATGCTTTAGTGGCTCTAGAGATGAATAAGCGTCATGTTAAGGTCCAATATGATAAGTTTGTCCATCCGAGGAGGTTTAGTGAAGGAGATTTGGTCCTTTTATGGGATCAAGAAAAAGAACCCTTGGGGGCAGGGAAGTTTAATCCCATGTGGCATCGTCCTTACGTGGTCAAACGTGTGTTAGAGAAGGGTGCCTATGAACTGGTGGACTATGAAGGGACAGACTTGGAAGAGCTTAGAAATGGGATCTATCTTAAAAAATACTATGCATGATATTCAGCCAGGGCTAATTATTCTATATTATTATACAGTTTTTTTGCATAGTTAAGTTTTCTTATGGTGATCGGGTTTGTTGATTATCTTTCGTTTCTTATGGTAGATGTCGATGGAGTCTTCCATTTACATAGGATTCGCTCATGGTGCTAGTCACTACACTCAACAGTCAGCCTCTGCTGCTTGGGTGATTTATACTCCTACAAGTCAGGTATTGTCTTTAGGAGGCATATGTTTACGGCCCTCTTCGAACAATGTTGCTGAGTATAGTGTCATTATCAAGATATTACAGGATGCCATTTTGCATGGTGTTTTTTCTGTTGAGGTACGTCTTGATTTGCAGTTAGTAGTGTCACAGCTCAATGGCTTGTACCGGGTTAGGGATCTGACATTATTACAAATATTCTTATGTGTGAAATTGTTAGAATGACAATTTGAAAACATAACATACATACATGTTTCAAGAATTTATAATCAAGTTTCTAACTCATATGCTAATTATGTGTTAGATTGACATTTGTTTCATAGACCATAAGCACATCACAAACATACATTTTTACACACATGTAAATAAATAAAATCAATCATCATAAAATGTTTTTCTTTAAACATCCAAAATGTGACGTCATAATACATAAGTGTCATAATACAAAAGTGGGGCTTCTGAGCCACCAAAATATAATACACGGTAGTACAAAAATGAATCACTCGCAGGTCTCTAAGCCTGTGGAGGAGGAGGGGGGTTCTGATCATGGTAGCACACCATGGCTCTAACTAGTCATCAGAATAACTACACCCATGCTCGTGGTACCCGAACCACCTGGAATTGCATAGCCTCAGGAAATTCCTCGACTTGCACCATGGGTACTTGATGTATCAACTGTACAAATTTTGTATGGATGCTTCAGAGCGTCCGCTTCGCATCCAAATCCATTATATCATCTCCTCTGCCCCTTCGTCTATGATGAGGGAAGTCGTTATACCACTGTGGTCCAACATCTGCACACACATGATAGATTGTCACTATGTGTCATCATGCAAAAATATGTCTTTTGAGTAAAATATATCAAAAAACATAAAAACAAATTATAATTCAAAAAAATTAAAAAGAGGGTTGGGATTCATTACCAATATCACAATATGTTGCTCTGGGTGGCAAGGGCATGTCAGTATCTCCCCAAAAATCTATCCCTGCATAAGGGTAATCATCGATGGAAATAATCTGTTGCCGCCACCATGGAAAGAAATCAGCTGGGTAAGGGTTGGACAACCTACCTCCGCCGAGTCTATGCATAGCATCTTCCCAACATTGTTGGGTCGGATCTCAAACCCCATGAAGAGGAACGTCAACTCTGGGGCTTAGCCCCAGAACATGCTTAAAGAATATCGTGCTTAGTATACTACCGAAACCAAAGTTCCGTACCCTGCCCACCTTGTAGTCACTGAGCTGCTGCTTCATGTTGCTCAACAGCGTAGTACTCTAATCGTAAACTATGGGTTTCATGCACTCCACTGCATAGAACATCAATGGACGTGAGGCCTGGTGGAGAAATGCTAGCCCAACTATCCTACCGAGTGCCAGTAGTATTGCCTTCAGGAATAGTACTTGGATGGAGTTTGTCAGGATCTAAATCCCAACCTTTTCCATGTCTGAAAAGCAGTATATTGCAAATATACTCATCAATGGTGAGGCCACCTCCATCCCGCGAGAACGTAGGTTCACCACCTCTCCCCATTGGGACAATCCTGTAAGTATATGTCCTCCACCTCTATAGTGAGGGACATCTCGTCAATATGGAAAGACTCTGATTTTGGATCCCAGTATTCTACTAGCATCTACAGGAGTCTTGGTTTGTCCCTTGCGCTGCTAAGACACCAAAACTTATATAGACCACATGCACAAAGAGCTTGTTGAGCCATCAAATCACCCCGTACAGCCTCTTCTACATCTCCATGTTCCCTCTCCCTCCATTCTAGGACCATCCTGCACATTAAAAATAATTTTTGGTCATTATTTCACCTAAAAAACCATGTGCACAGCCGCATATGTGACTGTTTTCAAAATAGCCATGTATGTACATGGGTTTGGGTGGTTTTTCTGCATATAGCTAGCTCTATATGCAGAAAAAACCTTGATTTCTGCATGGGCTGAGATGAATAATTTAGACTATCCTAAAAGTGAAAAATTTCCCATGGAAATTGACAAAATTTACATGAAAATGGAAGAGGAGGACATGACTAGTTACCTGGAACAAGCGGTGTCGAATTTCACCTGATGAAGCTCCCAGAATTAGCGCTTGAAGTTCTGAGCTCAAATGGGTAAAAATTTCAAATGATATGTAATTTTTGAATTTTTTACTATTTATAGAAATTTTTTGAAATTTTTGAAATTTCTTAGCCCCTTTCTATAGTTTTGGACCATTTCTGGCTATTTTAGACCGTTTTGGACTAATTTGATGATGTAGGAGATCGTTTTGAGCATCGTTTCGACCATTATTTTGACCCATTCGTGCCGCTTTTAGGTATTATGTCTAAACTGGAATATAGGTTATATGTCACATCTATTTGCATTTTGCATGACCATATGACCATTTCATGATAACCTTAGGTACGAACCCCTTCTATCTTGTTACGGAACCTTCTTGCTGTTTTAGAAGTGACATGATGTGAATGGTAGAGCTTGACCATACATGGGTGCCCTAGTTAGCTCTTTTATTGCATTTGGTGCCCATGCCAACATTTTTTCCCTTTAGGGTGTGGGAGTCCTTTGTATAGTATCGCCATGTCTTTGCACAAGAGGCTCATACTTCTCTTGATATTTTTGCTGGCCTTCTTCCCTAGGACTCCCTTATATCAAGTTGTAATTGCATTATCATGAGTTTCACCTACCTTATTGAGCCTTATGCCAGCTTCCTTGACTTTGATTATCAGCCATATAGCCCGAGCTTGTCTCATGTCTAGCAATGCAGATCCATTTTACATATCCTTTGCAGCTTGATTCCCATTTTTAACCGGGAGGGGAGTTTCCCCTGAGTGTCGTTATCCTACACATGTGTCCTTGCAGTGAGCGTATGTATGTTTCGTTGCTTGGAACTAGTTTGATTTCCAATTGACACTCGTCTCCTCCTAGTCTGTAACTATAAAGAACTTTTATTCTTTTTCAAGCTTTTCAAAATATTTGAAAAAGTCCAAAAAAACTAAAAACTAAAAAGATGGATAAGAAAAGATGTTATCTTTGGCAGCAGTTGAGTCATGTCACCTTCGAACAGATTAATGTATATCACATCCATTGGTTGGGTTAATAGTTTGACTTTAGGAGCTAAAATCATTTCTCTGAGTTTATCTCCACTGACTGGTTAAGCTTCCTGTCCCTATGGAGCCTCTGTTGATTCCTCTTGTGTCACAGAGATGTCCTAGTTTTGTATATCGAGTCTATGCTACCTACAATCAGTCACCATTCACCTTTATGCTCTTGTTTAAAGGAAGTTGAAACCTCAATCGGCCATTCCTCAATTATCTTGACTTTGCATGTTGGGCATTCCTAGTACTGATATTGGTTCGTGCACATTATGATCGAGTCCTTCCACATTATACAGTTTTGCTAAGTACCTCTTGTTGGATGATGAGGGGTGCCTTAATGCCCTCCTTCTAGTGCATTTCATCCCATCGAATTCATATCATTTATTTTGGGATAGGAATCTACAGTCATTTTGAGTGCCTTGAGACTTCCAGTCATCAGTGGCAGGTTCTCTCGCCATCAATAGTTTTTGGGAATACATCAATGTCCCCTTGATGGATGGATCCTCTCAAGTGTTTGACCTCAAATCATTTATTCACACTTATTAGTTTGCACTCTAGTACCTTGATTCCCATTTTCATTATCAGTGGGTGATCTCGCATCTGTTAACAATATACATCAATGACCGGTAATCAGATGATGGACTACTATGATCGACCTCGATACCTCTATTCACATAGTAGGACATGTACTCATAGTATATTGTGTAGAAGACCTTCTAGATTGGTGGCATTTCATATATGCTATCTCCTTGATCATGCCAGTGTTCATGAGATTTCAACTCTCGTGACTTGATTCCAGTATATGTCGTATGTTTCCAGCCATTATGGAGATCTTGATCCATTATATATCTTCATCCTTCATGGAGATCATGATCCTTTGTATATCTTCATCATGGAGATTCTGATCTATCTATATTGAACGTGGTGATGACCACACATGTCATATTTTGTATCATTCATATTCATGGCCATAGTACTCTTATGTATCTGGGACTGCTATATCTACTTGCAGTTTTGTGCAGAGTTTAATTATTGTATTGTACTATTGGATCGCTGGTTCTTCCACCTGGTTCTTCATCACTCCACTTCTGGTATGGACTTATAATGTATTTTGGCCATCGTATCACCTCTCTGACCTCACACATTAGGGGGCATCTGTTACAACTGATTTTACCACACATGGTGGATCACACCTTTATGGCCTTCCCTATCCCTTTTTAGACTCTTTAGACCCCATGGACCATTTTTGTACCTTTGATGTTTCCAAGATCATCTTTAAAAACATGTCTTATTTGATATATGCGACTTTTAAACCCATTCTCGCTTATATATGTGGATTTGACACTTACACCCGCATACATCGGGATATCTAGAAAAGGCCAAATAGTTTTGGAGTTTTCCTTGATGTGGATCTGAGTCACTTGTCTCTTGGCCTTCCATATGCCCTGAGATCGCTCAGATTTGACCTTCCATTACCCCATTTAAGCACTATATAAGGAACCCTTTGGATACATTGAAGGGGAGGAATTGAAGAGCAAGAGAACTATAGTCCATTGTTTTTGGAACTTATTCTTGAGTTTGCATCCCTTTGTCCCTTGGAGCACTTTGTGTTCTTCCCAAGCTTTCCTTTTCTTGTGAGCTTGCTATCGAGAGATGGAGGATTGAAGTGGTGGAGGTGCAGGTGGAGGAATCGGTCTCTCCGATTCACAAACGTGCCGACAGAGGTTGTCACTATTGTAATCTCTATTTTATATTAATAGAAATATCTTTTCCTGTCCAATAATATGTATTTAAATGAGTACTGAATCCATGGATTCTTTTTAAATGCTTATATCTTATTGATTATATATGCTAGAGTAGATTTAACACAATTATATATATAGAATGTTTGTCTTGTTTGTTGAATGTTGAGAGAGCAAATTACTTATACAAGCGAGAGTGGAAAAGCTCAATGGGGATCTACATCAATCGTCCAGAATAAGGTATGTATCAAGATCCTTTAGTCTTAGATATTTGGTTTCTATTGCATATTGGAAAGGATTGATTTATGCGGTTACTCTGTCTATTCGGGTACCCCAATCCATAGGATGTTTTCTCTGTAACAGTCCTTCAAGTATTTCAAATGTATTTATTAAGTGCACAAATGACTTGAAGGACTAGTATAGGGTAAGCTATTATGGATCTATAGTAACTTGATAATCATTACTTTGTATGCTTGAATGATGCAAAATTTGTTTGAATATCATCATTATCAAGAAATAACAACTTCTTAAAGGGTTCTAGCTCTATGGTAGAGCACTTGCCTAGTTATAGGCAGGAGGTAGGTGGTTCGATTCCTCAGTACCCTATCATAAATTTGTGACTACAAAAGTGACGAAATTCACATATATACGACTATTAGTCAATAATTTCCTATATCTTATAGTGCGACTAATGTTTATTTGTATTTAGCTTAGTCATTAATATGTTATCGTCTAGTAGTTTATTTAGTCGTATATTTGGTCATTAATTGCTGCAATCAGTTACTACATCAGTGACTAAATTCGTGACTAAATCAATGACTAAATCAATTACTAACAAGTCAAGTTATTAATGACTAAGTGAAATACGACTAGCTATAAGATAGTGGAAATTAGCTAGTATCAGTAACTTTCTAAAAAATAGGCATTTATGGGCTGATTTTAGTCATTAATTTCTCATTTTGTACTAATGGTTCAAATCAAAATTCATATGCATGATATATTTCACATTATCCACATACATAGATGCATTTCATACAAAGAACAATTATGAAAATAAATGGGATCCAGATTTTTGCACTGTTTACAAAATATTTTTTTTACCAGGGACTAAATGTCAAAGCCTTAGATATTATACCATTTTGTAATGCACTGACACATTAGATAACTACAAAGAATACAAATATGTAGCTAAATCATGCATAGAACACTATAAATGCTCTATAATTATAGGACAATTCATTTGAAAACATTTAAATGAGTAAAATGAGTCACAATAAACTCAATATCGCCGGAGCATGGTTAATAAAACTTATTTTTCTTAAATTAAAAATAAACTTATCTGATCGATCAATTAAAAATGTTATTAAAATTCCCGATGGTTCAATTCCCACCTTCCCATTATTTCCATGTCATTCCCACATTTTCGAAATCAAAAGTTGGAAGTTTTAACTAGATAATATGTTCTTAACACACCAACTCTGGCCTACCCACACCGATGTCAGAATATTGAGTCATCCGACATTGGTAAGTCATATCTTAGAAGTCGGTATTCATTTTAGACACACATAAATCATCATTTTGATGTCGATATTCTGAATTTGGAAATTAGGTTCCCTAACGTTGAAACTTAAATATTGGAATTTAAATGAAATTCCATTCCCAATTGACTTGTAGATACCAATGTCGGCACATCGACATACGAACCTCAACATTCATAAGTAAAAGCATTAATATTTGATATATCTATCCTAACATCGACACGTCGATGTCGACGCTTCGAGACAGTTATAAAAAACACATTATATATTTAATATGGGAATCCTGACACCGGAATGTGAGTATTGGCACATAGGAATAACATGATTTCATTAAAAGATAAGTTAACTTAAATGATTCCAAAGGTTAAACACTTATTTCTTTCAAGAAACAAGTAACACATAATTAGGTCTGAGTCTTGACAAGTTTTATGCCTTACATTGGAACTGATACCTTGAACAAAACAAAACAACATCAATCTACCAAAATTTAATCCATTATTTATAACATTTGGAAACTTTACTATTCTTCAAACAATAATTATTAACTTATTAAGGATTTAACTCATCAAGCAATAACTTTTATAACTCCAAAAATTGTTTTAGATTCAAGCTAACCATAATGGTTCATTTGTATGATTCGTTACTTAAGGAAGGCTTCCATGTGCATCAACAAACTTATTTCAAATTTCCAATAACCAGGAAAACAAGAACTTTACCAATATTATAGTAATACCCTACTTGTTTCTTCTACATTCAATTCTACAGAAAAGATCATACAAAACAATGGATTTCCTACACCTTTTGTCACAAATTTCATTCAAGCTAGAGAACATGATAAACATTCAAAATTGAAACCATATTTCTCAATGGATATGCAAGCACTCAATAATACATAAGGCATTCAACCCCTTTAATAGCTAGTAGAACTATAAAACCAATGGCCTGATACAACCATTAACAAAATATCATTGCCTACAATAACTCAATAGCTTCAAAAGAGAGGAGTTGCATGACAATGGAAGAAACAATTTAAAAATAGAATAGAAAGAAAATACACATCATTCGATTTGTCTCATTGAACAACTATCAATTCGGAAGAAAACATAAGGATTATGAAATTTCATTTCAACTTTAACTGTTTAATTAACTCCAATTGTAATATGTAATGAAAGCACTAAATATTTCAACAAAATTACTGCATTAACTTCAAGTTCATTTCATACAAGGAAAAATAATAGGAAACATTATTCTTGATTCCAAGCATAAATTTAACATGACAAAGGAACTACACACGCACGCGCGCGCGCGCGCACACACACACACACACACTAGTAAATAAAATTTTCTAAAAACATATGAATTGGGAAATTTACTACATTTGAGGCATGCTCCACCCAACCATAGTCAATTATTCTCATTTATCTCTTAATAGAGCACCACCCTCAAGCCAAGACCCAATCATTCGGTATTCATGTTTCTCACCATCCCCATAATTCCACTCATTAATTTAACATTTGGAAATCAATATCATTGGATTACAACCAATTACATGCCAAATAGTGCATTTCACCTTGCCTGCTTCCTTCTGTCAGCAGACCAGTGAAATACATCACTATCTTCGGTGCTTAGAATTTGACTAATTAAGTTTCCTACACCATTTTCCATTTCATTCGAACATTCAAAGGAAAACATTGTTACAAATCCAGCATACATTTTCCAGAATGGTTCATCGGTTAAAATTTTGTTTCAAACCAATTAATAAACACTCTATGTATCACTGAAGCTCTTTCCCTTCCACATGGTTCATATCTTCTATCACATTTTCCCCCATAAACTATGTTTTTCCCTAACCAAACCAAGAACATAACTAAACAAAACCTCATTGACATTACATACTCCTTTGACAAAATGGTATAAACTCTCCCTTTTAGGCCATATGATTCCCCATGGACGTTCGTCTTACTTTCCTTTACACAAATGGTCTCTCCAATGAGCGACATATTTCACTTTATTAATCTTTAATTAATCTTCTTAATCACAATTAAGCCCCTTCTTAATACTAAACAAGTTTGTAAGCTAATCAAAAGATTTTTTTTTGTAATTCATAACTTAATGGTAAGGTCATATTATGTTTTCCTCACTAAGACTCCTTGTATCCCCCTTTCAACCTATAGTGAATACTTGAGTCCCCGATCTCTTCTGTGTTCTGCCTCCTTGCAGTCACTTGTGAATTTTATATTAATAATGACAAAATACAAAGTTTTCAGACTTTTAGGCATTTATAGTCAATATTTAAATTTGTACACAATCAAACCATGGGTCCAGGGAAGGGTTGTTACAGTTTGGGACTACTCAAGGGGTCAAGTTAAGGAAAACATGGAGGTTGTGGATACTAGTATTGACATAGAAAGGTAAAACAATCAACCACATGGACAATTCATCGTTATGAAAGATAGAATGATTAGAAAGGACTTCAAGGTGAATATCAAGTTATAGGGAATCAATGAACAAATGGTACAATTACTTATGAATTAAGAGGCTTTATACAATTTTCACATTTGTGAATCATATGTGGAGGAGGGAATTTTTCCATTCATTATTTCCTATTTGATGTTGAAAAGGGAGTGTGTTCCTAGTTTTTATGGGCATGTAACCTCAAACTATTGGTGACTACTAAAATTCTACATAGTGCAAATCGATAATCTATCAAACAATTACCTCAAAGTAGTTGAGAATCTTGGATACTAGTTACTAAAAATTGTAGACATGACCCTAATGGAGGAGATGATATTATAGCAACAATTCATCATGAGAATATCTAAAGAGTATGTTGAGGATATTTCCATTATATAAAATGTTGTTAATAAATGTAATGTTGAAGGAATTCACATGGTTCATAGGTTCTTGGATAGTGTTACTAATAAACCTGGGAAAATATTACAAAAACGACCTATATAGGTAATATAAAATGGGATGTTGATGGGTCACACAAGTGATGCATGTAGTTTGCATGAGACGGCAAGAAATGCTATGATAGTTTGAGATTTAGACACTTATTGGTCGATTAGTGGAAATTAATGCCACTCAATTATTATGTGTTAATTTCAACACAAGTCTAGAAAATAATAAATATGATCATTAAAATGAATTATTAGAGGTATTTGCACAACATTTTAGACTACGATGAAAATATATAAAATGTAAACAATTGAAATACCTTTTGGATTATATAAACTTTATTTATGGGATATTTATATAACTAAAAAATATGGTGTTCTTATAATATTGGTAGGTTATTTATCTCTATAACATAATGCATATGTTCATGTTAGGACCCAGGTTCAGTATGTAAATGATTCAATCTTTAGAAACAAAATTTGTACATTTGTAAATAATAGGAGGTTTTTTTGTGGTGTTTTTTTCTATATATTTGTAATATATATTAAATTAATAAATTCAGTGATTCCCTAAAATGACTAGGATGAGTGTTAGGCTCCCCTATTAGGGTATTATCATTATTAATCAAGTAATGTTTTTTTGGTTTTAGGTTGAAGGCTTTTGTCTCAACTTGTGAGGGTTCTTTTCCATTTTCTAAATAATTGATCCAATTAAAAATTATAGAAAAAATAAAAATGCATATATATTTAAAAAAATGATATATGTACAAGTAATATATATAGAGAGAGAATGAATATGGACATGAAGCTCTATAAGTGTGTAGAGTTTCATTCCCAATGAACCCCTTGAGCTTATGTATAATCATCGTTGAAAAATAGGGATGTGAATAAATTGATATATTTTTTGTTTGTGCAACCTAAACAAAGAGATTTGTCAATTTGAACCTAAAACCAACGTGGCCAACGCATCCACTTCATAGATGAAGAGAGGTTATCTTGCCATTTTTTTGAATTTGTAGGAATGTGCATCCATTTAAAAAATTAACATGTGTTAATAACGTGCACAAATTATTTAAAAACACAAACGTTAATAATGTACACATGTTATTAAAATGTGTTCATCTATTTGTTACACATAAACATGCCTTTATTGTTTTTTTCGTAAATTCTAGTATAGAGATCAGATTTTGATGATCATTATACCATTGTAAAGTTATTTCTAAGATATAACACTTTCATGATTTAGGTTTTCTATGACTCATCATCACTTTTATTATACTTTTAAAATGCTTCTATGAATATTTTACGCATATAATAAAATGCATTCCCATTTTTTCTATTACATGCGACCATGCCTTCACTATTTTCACCCTAATTTTTTTACTTAGAACTCAAATATTAATTCTCCTTATATTTTTAGAAATACATTTCTTATATCTACAACTTTTATGTTTTATGTTTTTAGGATTCATAACGAGTTGTTCAACATTTTTTAAATATGTGTATGGCTCTTTTGACAAAGAGAATACATGGTAGAAGAACATGATGCCATGATGTCATTTTTAAATTTTTTTATTATTATCAAAAGTACCTTATTTTAATGGAATACAACTTATTTTCCCCTTTAGTCATAATTCATTCCCATATGACCATTCTCTTTTTTATAAAGAACCTAATTTCTCCTAAAATACCACCTTGAGGTGAAAATATCCATAGAGAGCACATGTGTCATAATACAATACCTTGTTAATAGAAGTTGAGGATTAAAATTTTCATTTCCTTTGTGCCATGGTCCCCCACCCTCTCTCACCAACCTTACCCTCCTTTCTCTCTCACCCCTTCCACCCTCGTTCCCTCCCTCCCTCCATCTCTTTATATCTCTATCAACATATATCCTTCTCTCCCACAATACATTCCTCCATTTATTCCCCCCCCCCTCTCTCTATATCTCACATTCCCTCTCCCTCCCTTATACCTCTCTCTCTCTCTACATCCCTCTCTCTCCTTCCCTCCCTCCCTCACCTTATCTATCTCTCACCCTCCATATATCACCCTATATTAATCCCTCACCTATTCCCTCCCTCCATATATCTCTCTATCTCATGTTTCCTCTTCCTCCATCCCCCCTATCCTCTCTCTTTCCCTCTCTCAATATCCCTTTTCCACACCTTCCCTATCTCTCTAAGACTCCCAGCATCTCTCTCTCTCTCTCTCTCTCACCATCCCTACATCCCTCTATATCTCTTTCCCTTTCTGTTTCTATCATTTCTTCCTACTTATCACTATCAATCCATGTCTCTTTGTCCATCCCTACCCCCTTCTATGTATATTATTCATTCTCTCTCTCCCCCCCCCCTTTCTCTTACCATCCACCACTCACTACATACCTCTATATCACTTTCCCTCTCTCTTTCTCTCCTTTCCTCCTATCTATATCTCTCACTCCCTACCTCCATCTACATATATATTTATTTATCTCTCTTTCCCTCTCTTTCTCTCCCTCCCTGCATCCCTTTCTCTTAATCTCACCCACATTTCATCCCTCCTATCTCTCTCCACCCATTTCATTTTTCCTCCCTCATTCCCTTCCTCTCCCTCTCCTTCTCTATCTATCTCCCTATTTCTCTCTCTCTATCTCTCTCTATCTCTCTCTCTACCCCGCACCATCCTTCCACCCCTCTCTCTCTCTCTCTCACCACCCCTTCCTCTATATGTATTTCTCTTCTCTTTATCTTGTTCCCTCCTATCTATACCCCATCTGTCTCCCTTCATCCATCCCTCTACATATGCCTATATTTATCCTTCTTTCCCTATGTCTCCCTCCCACTCTCTTCCGCATCCATTCATGCAAACCCATCCCTCTCTTTCCATCCCTCTCTCCCTCCCTCCATATCTCTCCATCCATTTCTCTTGATATCACACACATTCCACCCCCCCTCAAATTACCTCACTTTACCTCTCCTTATTTATCTCCCTCCCTATCCCTCTTACTCCCTCCCTCACTCTCTCTTCATCCCTACCTATCATTATTTATATACCTCCATCACTCACCATACCTCCTTCTCTTCCTCCCTAACTTTATCTGTATCGTATCATCCCTTCCTCCCTTCCCTCCACTCTCCATCCCTTAAATTCCCACTCCCACCCTCTCATTCCCTTCTCTCTCTCTATATATATCTCTCTCTCTCTCCTCCTAGACTCTAACTCCATACCTACATCGCTCTCTTTGTATCTCATTCTCCCTTTATCTCTACCTTCTTACTTGCACTAATCTCTCTCTCATGCCCCCATTCCTTCTTTCCCACACTTTACCTCTCTTTACTTTTATGCCTGACTCCATTACTATATCTCCCTCCCTATACATAATCTCCAATTCTCTCTCTCACTGCCTCATTACCCATCCCCTCTCCATTTATATCCGTTTCTCTCCCTATCCCCTCCCTCACTCCCTCACTCCCACCACTAGACTATATCTCTCTCCATTTTCCTCTCTTTTGTCTCTCTCACTTTACATATGTCATATACTCCCACTCTATATATCCCCTCCCATATTCCCACCATCCCTCTCTCACTATCACTCCCTCCCACCCACCATCCATATCTCCCTCCCTCCTACCTCTCTCTCTCTCCCTCTCTTTCTCTCTCACACACACATTCCATCCCTTTCTCCCTCTCTCTCTCTCCCAAACATTTAGACACAAAAAAACAACTTCCCTCCATCTATCCATCTTACTCTTTATCTATCTATTTCTTGACCTACATTCCTCTCTCTCTATCTCACCCTCCCTCTCTTTATTTATCCCTCACATCTTCCCACCACATCTCTCTCTCCCCCCCTTTATTCCAACCATCCTTCACTCTCTCTCTCTCTCTCTCTCTCTCTCTCTCTCTCTGTATATATATATATATATANCTATCACCCTACCTCCCTCCCTCGTTATTTCCCTCTCTCTCCCACACACACACACACATACATTCACTCACTCACTCACTCACTCAATGCCTCTCTCTCTCTCTCTCTCTCTCTCTCTCTCTCTCTCTCTCTCTCATACACACACAAAACTTCCATCCATCCTTATCTCATCACTCTCTCTCACACACATCATCTCTCCTTCCCGCTCTCTCTTCCTCCTCCTACCCTCCCTGTGGAAATTTAGCCCAAGCTTAGAACAATTGAACTCACAAAACTACTTGAAAATATGCAAGAAACAGTCAAGAAGGAGACTAAATATGTTATAATCCACAAAATCTTGATGATATTAATTTACATGAGAAATCATTAAATATATGTAGGATTCTCAAAAAGTAGATACTCCAAGGATTCAAAATCATTAATTTTCTATTCGAATTAGTACAAAAGCATGCTTACTAAACTAGTCAAAATCCCCCATAGCTGCATAAAGAACTTTCCAACTTAGTCAATATGATCATGAATTTGTTGAATGAATATGTACAGATCATAAGTGATATAAATTTTAATTTATCATAATTTTAGATGAGGAAAAGAAGGGAGGTGAGTTGTTGCAAAAAACAAGGCTACCTACCTTAAAACTAGCTTTAGCTTTTCCTTTAAAAATGTAGAAAAGATGGAAACTCCTAAAAAAATAGAACTGCTCACTTGCCAATATGGGAATATTGTATAGTTGTCAAAATCTTATCCAGGATCTTTCTAACTCGTTCTAAGAGGCAGTTTGGGCAAGTTTGACCTCAAAAAAGGGCTTGGGTGCAAACTAGCTATTGTTGGACCTATGAAATTAATCAAAACGATTAATTAATTTATCCTAAGTCTTGAGGTGGATTTTGATTATTACAACACCCCCTCTTAATACTCACTTTATGCACAATATCAGAAAAATATCAGATATATAGGGCCTAGAAACAAGGCTTAGTGACCCTTTACATACTGATTGTCCATACAAAACAAGGAAAGAGGAAAAACCACAAGGGGAAAATCCTCCCTTAAACATGGACATGAAAAAAAATGTAAAAAAAATGGTCTTCAATATATCTTCACCACATGATCAGTTATCCCAAGTAGTGAGTTGAGAATGCTGAAGGTCCTCTCAAAAAACATATTGGTGAAGATGTATGCAACTTGCTCAGATGATGTGCAATATTGTAGATCAATGACCCCATCATGCACAAGTCCTCTGATCTAGTGCATATGGATATCAATGTGTTTGGTTATCTACCTCAATAATGGATCAATTGAAATTCAAATGGTACTCTGGTTGTCACAATATATTACTATATAAGTCTCTGAATCGATCCAAAACTCTCCAAGAATTCCCTGCAACCACAAACATTGAGTAGTTGGATTCACAACTCCTCTGTACTCTACCTCTGTAGATGAAAGTGAAAATGCACTTTGTTTCTTACATTACCATATGATTGGTCCATATGTAAGCATAAACACATATCCATGAGTTAACTTTCTCTCAGTTCTATCACATTCCCAATTAGAGTTAGTAAAACCAGCTAACTCTAGGCTAGATTGTGCAACATAGTGAATCCCATGAGTTTGTGTTCCTTGTGCAAAGTTTAGGATTATTTTTGTTTCCCTCCAATGGATTTCATGAGGCTTATACATGTATATGTAAGCCACACTCACTACATAAGATATATCAGGTTGAGTATGATTCAAATAAACAAGACAACCAACCAGTTTCCTATACTGGGTGTTGTTTTCCAATGGAGATGACTGTGCTTCTTCAAGTTTAACTACTGAAAGGAAGGGAGCCTTGATTGGATTTAAATCCTTAATTATAAACTTATTCAATATATCTGAAGCATACTTGTACTGATTTAACTTGGTTTAAATATCTTATTGAGAAATCTCAAGCCCCAAAAATTGGCTTAACAATCCCAAATTAGGCATAGAGAAGGCATGGTTCATTGCATCCTTCAAGGAGGAAATTTGTTTCTTGGAACTTCTTGTGATCATAAGTTTATCAAAATACAATAAAATTATGATTAATGAACCATTAATTAGCTTCAAATATACATTAGTATCATACTTTCATTTACAATAGTTCAAAGATAGAAAAAAACTATCAATCTTGGCATATCAAGATCTAGGAACTTGTTTTAGCCTATACACCGATTTATTCAACATGGAAACAAGGAATGGATTAGTCAGAAAAACTTATGGCTACTACATAAATATTTATTCTTTCATAGCACCATGTAGTAAATAATTCTTTACATCCACGTGATGTACTTCCCACTACCTCGAAGCTACAATGCCCAAAACTAATCTTATGGAGTCCATCTTTGCAATTGCTGCAAAGGTCTCATTGTAGTCAATTCCTTGTATTTTAGAGAATAAATTTTCCACTAATATTACCTTATAATTCATACGATAACCATAAGAAGAAAATTTAGTTTTGAAGGGCCACTTACAATTGACTAGCTTTCTCCTTGGGGGGATAATGACACTATCCTATTTGTCATTTTGTTGGAGCGAATGAAACTCCTCCTTCATGGATATTTTACATATTGGGTCTTCAAATGCATCTTATTATGGTTTTGGATCATATTCAAACATCATAAACTATTTTATCAGCATATAAAGGGTACTTGACAAAAAGGGCACTCTCAAATTGACATCTAGTCCTCCTAGAATCAGTAGGATTCCTAGCTAGTTCCCCAGCTGCTTGGATGGTATTTTATTCCCACTTTTTCCTTGTGGAAATGTTTGGATATGGAAATAAGTAATAATTATTAGACATATCAGAATCAGAAATTTCATTAGTTTCTTCACTTATAACCAAAGATGGAAGAGGTGAGGACTCTCCAATTTCTACAACTGCCATAGGCTCTTCTTCGAACTGAACACTCTTTTCAATGAAGGATTTTTTATTTCTCATGTTGATCACCTTGTACCCTTTAGAATATTCAGAACACCCAAAAAATATGCACTCTTGGCTTTGTGGTTTTAAAGTCCTCCTTTTATCTAACGGAATTCTATCCCATGGACTTGAGCCAAAAATCCTTAAATGAGACAAATCTTGTTTGTACCCACTCCAATATTATAAAGGAGTAAATACATAAATTTGATTGTGAGGCACTCTATTCTAGATGTAGGATGCACAATTTATAGCTTCATCCCAAAAATTTGGTGGAAAAGTCTTAGACTCCAACATACAAGTAGTCATTTCGTTGAGACTTCTATTCTTCCTGTCAACCACACCATTATGCTGAGGTGTGTAGGGAATAGCGTGTTTCATATGGATACCTACATATTCAAAATAATTAATGAACTTAGACTTGACATATTCACCACCATTATCAGATCTGAGGATCTTGAGTTTCCTTTTAGACTGGTTTTCAACCAAGGCCTTGAAAACCTTGAAGTTGTAAAAAAATTCATACTTGAGCTTAAGGAAGTAAACCCAACAATACCTGGAAAAATAATATATTAAGGTTAAGAAATACTTGGCTTGACTCATGTACACATGAGGGAAGGGACCAGCAATGTCACTATGGATGAGCTCAACATGTGCTTAGGTCCGCACATGACTGACTCTTTCATACTTATGCTCTGGATGTTTTCCTAGAATGCAACCTTGACAAACTCCTTTGGAAATTTTTTATCTCTGGTAATCCTGAAACCATATCTTTTTCACACAAATCTAAAAGGTATTTATAGTTTAGATAACCAAACCTTTCATGACAAATTTTTATTTCTTTATTGGCATGTATGAGGAAAGAAGATGGGTTAGAGAAAGGAATCAAGTGTGAGAACCTTTAGACTTTAGAACTATGATACACAAAAAATTTAGCAATGAATATACCATTCATAATAAAATATATTTCAACTTCATTAGGAGATAAAACAACCTTCTTAGGAGACCCATTGTGGGCCATCTAGTAGACTGACAAGAGATTAGAAACAAGACTTGGGACATACAAAACATTATTGAACGAACCATGGTCAAAATACATCGTACATTTTCCCTTACTTTCAGTTTCTAAGTTATCTCCAAAGAAAATATTAGGACCCTTCGAATCATCAAGATATGAGAAGGATTCCTTTGTTGAAACCATGTTCCTAGAAGCTCCATAATCAATGATAAAGTAAGGAGATCTTACAGACCTTGCAACTAGGGCATGTACTTTCTCTTAGTCTTTGAAAGTGGATCCTCCTTCCTTATTTCTTGGGCCACCGGGGAGGGAGATGTTGTTCTTCTCTAGGATTTGAGCTAGCATATCAATATTCTTTTTCATGTAAGACCTCTCAGCATGAAAGCCCTTACCACAATATGCACACTTGCTACCATCACCTTTACCTTTATTCTTCTGAAATTTCTTCTTCTTGGAGTTTGAGGACTCCTATTGATACTTGGACTTGTATCCTTTTTTATCTAGAGATATTTTATCCTTCTTCTTGTCTTTAGAATTCACCTTGGAATCTCCAGCAACCAAAGCTTGATTTTTTGAAGGTTTGATGGTGCCCATTAAGACCAATTTGTCTTGCTCTTGAGTCAAGGATTCCATGAAATATGCCAATGAAGGAATATTCTAATTTCAAGTTGTCAACTTGGTGGAATGGAAAAATGAAACAAATATTGAGTAATCAGGACTAAGCTTCAAAAGGATGGCCAAGATTAGTTGTTCATATTCTTTGTCAATCCCACATTGTTTTAGCTACAAAACCAGCGAATTGAAATTTGAGAAGTATACTTGTAAGGATTCGAAGCTACTTGGACTCAATGCTATTAGGTCATTATCCAGTTTGTAACCTCTCATCTTATTAGTCTTCCCAAATAAAACTTGATTTTTCTCCCATACTTCATTTGGTGATGTAATACCATTAAGATGAAATAGAAGGTATCTAGAAATGCTAAGACATAAGAGACCGTACGCTTCATCTCTCCTATTATGCCATTTGATATTCTATGTTGTTGCATTAAGATTATATTAAGTTTCCATGGTCACTCTTAAGAGGATTTACTCCTCATTAGAATCTCCATCCCTTCCTTCCACTCGAAGTTATTGAATGGATTCAAGATGATGGGTTGAGATTGATCCATTCTTTAGCAACTGCGCCTTTGATCAGAAAGTATGCGCTCCCAATGAGTGATGTCGACCCTGTAAAAGAAAATAAAAGAGGAGAATAATAAATATAATAAGGGAAATTTGATACCATGTGGAAATTTATTCCAATCTCAGAATAATTGAACTCACAAAATTGCTTGAAAATATGCAAGAAACACTGATGAAGGAGACTAAATATGTGCTAATCTAGAAACTATTGATTATATTAATTTACAAGAACCATAATTAAATGTATGCATGTTGATCATAAATTATATATTCCAAATATTCTGAAGCATTACGTTGCTATTTGAATCAGTACAAGATCATGCTTACTAAACTAGTCAAAATCCCCCATAGGTGCATAAAGAACTTTCCAAATCAGTCAAGATGCTCACAAATTTTATGAATGAGTATGTAAATATCATAAGTTATGGAAATTTTAATTTATCATGTGTTAATATGAGGAAAATAAGGGAGGTGAGTTGGTGCAAAAAACAAGGCAGACTACCTAAAACCTAGCTTTAGCTTTTTCCTTGAAACTACAAAAAAGATGGAAACTCCTGAAAAAATAGAAATGTGCACTCGCTAATATGGGAAGACTAGGTAGTTTTCATAATATTATCCAGGATATTTATAACTCATCCTAGGAGGAATTTTGGGAAATTTTGACCTCAAAAATGCGTTTGGGTGCAAACTAGCTAGTGTAGGACCTAGGAAATTAATCAAAAAGATTAATTATTTTATGCTATGTATTCAAGTGGGTTTTGATTATTCCAACACTCACTCCCTCCTGTTACACCTAAAATTGGTTTTTATTCTCAATACTCTGAATTAATATGGCCAAAACATCTTTTGAAGAGATTTTTTCCCAATTCCAGGAGGTCTGGCGCACCTTGCCTTTTGACATAGGCGTCATACCTACTTGATGCCTCTTTCCTACTGACGTTGTGCAACAATGAAACTTGTTTCCTCAATAAAAAGATATTTGGGACAACTTTCCCATGTACATGGAGAATCAACACTATCAAAAAGGTAAAAAGAGAATATTTCAAGAATCTTCTAGATGAAATTCCTCTTGGAGGTTTATCCCAACTACTTGGAGTAGGTGGAATTCATGCCCCTAACCTATATGGATCATTCCTCAGCTTCCTGTAAATATATCCCAACCACTTTGGGATTATTTTTTCCTATATATATGAGTTTCCCTTCATGAATAGGGGGAGGTAAGAGAATCAACCGATAACCTTTACGCTACTGAAATCATTGCTGGTATAGGAGGCACATAGTGTAGTTGTGATGATGATTGTAAAGCTTGTAGAGTGTGTGTGAAAGTGATGCCAAAGGAATAGTGAGAATAGTGCTTCAACTTCAAGGATTTGGTTGTGGATTTCTTCTCTTATATAATAAATACAAGCATGCTCCCCTTTTCCATGAATGATTTGTGTTAATATCAATGATTCATTATTTTTATCCTTGACTATTAGTATATATATTTGAATTTTCTTGTTGATTTCACTATTATATATTTTTCTTAATATTCTTTTGTAGGTACAACTGAATATAGGACAATTACAAGGAAAGTATAACCTTAATCGTTGAGGTAAGAAAGATTCACATTCAAGTAGTTCCATGATCTAGGGAAAGGATGCATCACTATAAATTTTTGTTCTACATTTTCCCCATGTAGACTAAGGAAACAATCTTTATCTCCATTGAGTGAGAATTTCCATTAAAAAAATTGGCGACCATACTAGGGATCATGAATTGGATCTATGAGTTTTTATTTTTCTTTTGATTACAATCTTACAAAAAAATTCTCTCTCTCCTTCAAGGATCTAAGGTGAGAAATCCATTTTATTTCAGCCCTATTTTCCTTATTTTGTTTGTGTCTACACTTACCACAGTTCCAGTTTGATTTATAATTGATTATTATAAAGGTTATTTGTTTCTTTTGGCTTTATAGATCCATCGACACACCTGGGTGTATTTGACAGAGTGATGGACTGTCCCTGAGACTTTTTTCCCACTCTCAAGGAGAATTGATGACACCTTCTTTCCATAATCAAGAAGCACCATTGACGTTGTTCATGAGGAAGAAAAAGGCATTGTCTACTGCACGATGCCCTGGTTCCACCCTGCAGAGTGAACTGAGTTAGGCCATCTCCAACTCTAGGATATTTATTTTGAAATTTTGTCTTTTGTTTGGGTTTTGTTAGTATGCTTTTCTACCCACTGACATGTCTGATAGTGTGTGTTTACCATGAATGTACTTTTTAAGTTTAGATCTTGAAAAGATGTCTTAGTAAAACTATGAAATCAAGAAGTTTCATGTGGAAATTTTTTATTGGGTGTACAGTTTGTATGATTGATCCCTTAAAATATCTTTATATATATCTATAAAGGAAAAGTGAAATGTTTTTTTTTCACTTTTGTAGTCTGATTTTTTACATTCCTTTATCCGAAATTACATCAAAAAACAAAAGAAAAATTTTTCTTGCTTTCTTTTGGTTTGATTAAATGATTAGAAGTGTTTTATTTTTCAATATTGATTAAGAAACGAATAGTATTTTATGCATTAAAGATCCTTTTCCTTTTTACATTAGAGATATTTTAAGCATTAGCATTAGAGGTTTTTCTTGTATGAAAGTGTTTGAAGTTTGAGGAACGAATTGTTTGAATCAAATGGTGTTTTAATTTCATAATTTGAAAGGGAAGAACCTCTCCCTTAATCTATATAGAATTCATCAAAAGGAAAATTGCATTTTATTTATATAATTTAATCTTGCAATTACCTCACATTCCACAAACATTCACTAACCAGAAAGATAAAATTTATGGGTAGATTAGGTTAAAATTATTAGGTATTTTGTGTGACAGGTTAGAAGATGTGTTAAAATGTCTATAAACATAGTAGATGTCATTTTTTTCCTTCACTAAAACATAGGCATCATGCAGTTCTTCCACTTCAATTGGTATATCAAACGAATTTTCACGTACCCTCAAGGTATATCGAAAATTTATTCACGTACTCAATAGTATATCAGAAGGCCCCTTTCAAACAATTGTGCATCAAAAAACACTAACATTTGATTTGATCTCCCACATACTTCATGTATATCGAGAGACCCTTATAGGAACCGATACCAACTGAAAAAATGCTTTTGGTCGTCTTGTTGAAGGAAAACACTGAGAAAAACACTAAGGGATCTACTACACACGTGCCATCCAGGTAGTCGAGTATTCAGGAAAGGGTGTGGTCCCAATAATCCTTTTCTTTTTTTACTATTGGACCCTGCGATATATTGCGAGTTGCGACAACTTGACATTCCAAGTGAGTCTCTGACTTTTTTATCCCCTCTTATCACTTATGTTGACTTGTGAACTTAGCTTCCGTAAAATCATTTGTGTGCGAATTTTTCACTATAATAATTTTAGAGTAAGAGTGTTCACTCATCATTATAGTTGAATAACCTATGAGGAGATCTCACATATTGCAAGGTTTTCCACTTGAATTTCCTCCTACCATGGAAGAAATACTAGGGATGACCATGGACCAACCTATCACAACTGATCCTTCTGTGGAGGGTGTTTCAGTTGTCAAATTAGGGGAAGAGTATTCTTCTTTACTGAATCCATCTGCCTCTACCTCGGTACTGGAATAATTACCTCCTTCACATGATTCAACCTTTTGTTTCCATACATAATTCCATTATGGTGCACAAGGTTGGATTTTTTCCCACCCTCAAATGACCCTGTGGCATCGAAATTAGGTCCAACTACTCCTTTTTGGGATACTTCCTTGGGACAGGAAATTTCATAATACGACACTATTCCTTTATCTTATGCCATGCCCCAACCTAATATGATATTATTATTATCAAATGATGAGTATTTTAGGCCTATCCATGAGATGGTGTCCAATTTACACAGGAGAGGGGAAATCATAAGAAGGAGGAATCTCTTCCCTTTTCTTGGTCATCTGGAAAGAGCCACTCTTAAATACCATGCCATTATTTGGTCTTATGCTTCTACCATATTAAGAATACTGATCCAAAGTGTTGTTTCTTATGATCTGGGTCATCCTTCTATCCCCACCATATCAGCTAAATCTCTCCCATATATTCCTAGTTCTCCTATGAACCTTGTGATTGGGGGGCGATCCCTGGAACAAGTGGTCACCATGATCGTAAGAACTAGTTTAAATATTGGATAGGGTGTTGATTTAGGGAATCCCATGACTATAATAACCTCCATGAAAATAAATTTTATTGTTCTTTCCTCCTCAGCGGGACAACCATCATGGTTCAACTGATGTCTCATCAACCTAGATGGGGATACCTTTAATCATGAAATCAACAGGTAGTGACTACCCAAAGATACCAACCCATTTCCTTGTGAAATTTTTTTCCCAGAATCCCTTATCCTATAAACCATAATATCCCATGGGGGAAACCTAATTGGTCAAATGTACCTACATATGTTATCCCATATTCAAACATCTATGGAGGCCCACCCAGAGGTCCTCCACCTAAAGGCCCATCCAAAGGTCTGCAACTAGATTTATTCCACTTGGAGGTACCTGACCTAAAGTTCCATCAAATGGAGTCCCTCCACATGGAGTTCAACCACATAGAGGTCACCACCTCGAGCTCCACCATCCAGAGGTCGCCCACCTGGAGGTCCACCACCTTGAGGTCTCCCATTGGGAGGGCCCCAATCTATAGGACCATTAGGTGAATATTTTGGAAACTCGCCCACAAATGAACCAACCTATTATCAGAGGATCATCAACAACCATTTATCAATCCACTTACATGCCTACTAGTACTTGAGTGTGCTATCAATATTACTAGTATCCTCATTCTAATCAACAAATTCCCTTTCTGGCTTCACTTTATTTTCTGGATTTGTAATGATTGCTCAATGACCCTATTCACCATGATCCTTCATGTACTGTTATTCCTGTAAATTTAGCTTGAGATATACCCAAATTTCATGGAAAATCTGGGGAAGACCCCAAAAACCAGGTTATGACCTATGATTTGTTTTCTGTCCAACTCTTTAATGGATTTTTTTATATGTTTGAGGATATTTCAAAGGAATCTCACCGAAGCCACCACTAAGTGGTATATAGAATTTCCTCAACAAGTTTTCTAGTATTTTAACACCTTAGCAATTACGTTTGGAACACATTTTAAACTCCCATTTCAATATGAAATGAGTACAGATATTTTAACCTCATTGCATCAAACCACTTCCACCCATATATCTGATCACACATATGAGTGGAGACAATGACGCAAGTTGATTAAAGCACCTATCCTCAACCCATTACTCATCGATTGGTTCACTAAGTTATTTCTTTATCCCATTGCTCGAGATGCTACCATGTGAGGTGTTGTGACCGAAGAAAAAGCCATCACCCGAGCTCAGTACCTATACTTAGTCTACTCATAGTAAGGTACTCTGTATGACTTGATCCTAGACACTCCCTATCCTACTTTTCTCCCCTCAAGACCTTCAACAGAACCACCAGCCGATGGTGTACCTGGTTCTGTTTGAACATAGTCAATGCCTAAATCCCCAAAGAAGAAAAACCCATATATTATCCATGCCGTCAGAAATCCTAGAACCACTTCTACTCTTGTTTCCTCTACTAAGGTAAATTCCATTCAATCCTCAGAATCTTCGGGAACGAAGAAGAAAGGAAAGGATAAATAAAATAAGTCTAAAAATCAACAAAAGAGTAATAAAACACAAAACACAGATGCCGAGTCCAAGAATAAGAGAAAGGAAAAATATCCTTTCCTCATATGTGGAGGTGACCATTTCACCAAAAAGTTTCCTAGAGATGAAGAGGTCAACAAGTTTTTAAAAAACACTCCCAACCCAACAGTCTTGATGAATCATTTCCCTATACAAAAACAATTGATTGACCATCAATCCTTGCATGGGTCTTTTTCATATTCTATAGAGGTTAAAATTATATATAGTGAATTGGTTAGTATTACCTCCAGATCCTAGAACCATGACCCTCCTCCAAAAATAAATATTATAAACTTCAAATGATAAGCTTACAATTTCTACCTATTACAACCTAAGTTGTACTTAGTGATTTTTTATCAAGTGATCCTGGTGAACTAGACAAGGATAACTTGTTCGGACTTAAGAAGACCTTTGGAAGTACTTCTGGGAAAGCTTTGTTGTACTATATCACATGTTCATACCCCATGGGTGAATTGTACTAAATGTTCTAGCATGATAGTTTCTATAAAAGAATTCGTCTCTTAGACTTTATTTGTCAATTCGATCAGCCCAAAGTGTTTTTTCCCTTGGTTATTATTGGTTGTTGAATAAATGACAGATAATTTCTGAGTTTTTCACTCCATACCTCCAAAGTTGGGGTGGTCGGCTTAGAATTTAGGCCTATTGAGGTTATTAGAGTCTATGTGTCAATGTATAAACCTACTAGACATCATGGTCAAGTCATATGAACATGTCTAAGTCCCCCTAGGTTTTTTCAATTTTTCAATTTTTTAGTTTTTTCAGTGTTTTTTTATTAAAATTTAATTTTTCCAAAACTTAGGCTATTTTTTAATAGTTTTATTTGGAAAAATTGATTTTGTAATAAAAGTGGGCCAAATAATCAGTTTCATTCATGTAGGTGCTCATTTTAAATCTAAGAGCACCATGTAAACCCATGGACCTACTATTTCCTAGTTTTGAGTGATTTTCCATCACTCAGGTCAGAAATCCCCAAAAATCAATTATCGATTATTTTAATTAACCAATTGATGAATAATGGAGCAAATACAGAATCATAGATCAGTGGATTCTCATCCGATTTGATTGAAATCAGTCAAATCTAAACTAGATTGACTGGATTTGACAAATCCTTGACTGAAGGAGGTGATCAAATCAGATCCAGAGTTGATCTTCAGTAGCTTTTATGGGGAATTGCACCCTCTCTCTCTCCTCCACATGTGTGGACTCTCTTCGATGCTCTGTGGACTGATGTGTCATTTTATGGGTTGATGTGTCAGCTCAATCATCCCCCTAGTTGACAAGTAGGCTCAGTTCAGCTTCAGATCTGCATTGATTGACTCTCCATCAGTTGATTTGAACTATCTCCTTGGGATTTGTGCCCCCCCTGGGCTGGATCTTCTGGTTTTTGTATAAAACAAGGCACAAGCTCCCTCTTCCAAGATAGTTAGGGTTGGATTGAAGGGATTGCTATTGTAATATTGTTGTAATCTTTTGATTTTTGGAATAAAGAAGATTTGGAGGCCAAATGGTGTAATGCTCTCATGTGTGTGGATTAAGCATTGTATTACGGCTATTGATGTTGCCGGCTTTTCTCTCAATTTCTACATTTGAACCCTATCTGGCTTGAATGATTCAGCTGAATCAGTAGGAGTATAGTTGGGCAAGTAAGGTTACTTGTTTTTTCTATATCTCATAGCATATATTTTTGAGGATCTAGATTATACATGTTTAATACATTTATTTGCATGTAATTCTTGTCTCTTTTTCATATATATATCCAGATCTCATGAGGTTTCATGCAGGATTGTGTGTTTAGCTTTTAGGTAGTAAGGATTGGATGATATATGGATCCATTTTGAATCCACCGTACATCCAAAAACTTTGTGAAGGCATTTCCCCTCTATATTCCACTAACAAGTTTCCATTGCAGATCCATCCAACAACGGGCCTTTTCCCTTCTCTTCCTCCTTTCTATTAAAATCAATCTTCCGGTTACCTGTCTCTTCCTCTTATGATCAAATCTAGTTCTAAGAATTGAATATATATTGGTAGATCTATTTTATAAGAGTTTTTTTTCTTAGATATATAATTTCATAAATAATATCAGTTCATAAAGATAGATCTAGGTGTAGGAAATTCCCTTTTTGCAAGTAGCTAAAGCATAGATCTAAAGCTTGCTCATAAGGTAGCTTCCTTTTTTGTTCTTCAAAGATTTAAATTCTGCAATAAAAGTGCACATCTCATTGGCTGCCAAAAAATCAAGCCAAGATCCCAAGGAAAGCTTGCTTTCCATGGTTCCTTTTTGCAGAAATTAGATTACCCTTGTTTAACAATTTTTACTTAGTTTTTTTTTGGTAATTAGCTTGGTGACCCAAAACACTTTTAAAGTGTGTTTGGGCACATTCAATTTTAATTTATTTCTATTTTTTAGCAGGTCTAACATAAAAGAGAAGGATACTCTGCCAAATTTCCGACTCTTGGACGAACCAGAGCTTCTCGAAAGCTTCCCCCACTGCTGTGCTTTAATTCAAGCTTGTTACAAGCTTGTTGTAAGCCTTTGGATCCCAGATAACAAGGAACAAAGAACTTCAATTTCAATTTTCTGATATTTTAAATAAATACTAATATAAATAAGAGGTCCTTTCGAATAGGCTCTTTCGAGCCTATTCACCATCCCCCCTAGGGGGATTTGTGTCGGTGTCAATTTATTACTTTTTGTTCATCTCTTTTCAATGTAGTGTAGATATAATATACAGGGTAGTATACTTTGATTTATTATCATTTCCATATTCCATATTTTATATTTCAAAGTAATCTTAATACTTACCCCATGACTTCCCAATTGACCCGAAAGGGGAAAGAGATGCATGGTAGGACTAATTAGCAATCCGGAATTGTGTATCTGTGTTTTCCTTTTCATCAATTATTTCATCATCTATTATAAAATTAACCCCTCCTTGATTCCCCTATTTGTATCCACTTGGATCGAAAGAGGTTCCTGGAGGGTTTTCTTTTTAACAAGAACACCCATCTCAAAATTTAGTAAAATTGACAAGGCTCAGGTGTGTATGCTCTGCACTTGGCTATAGTTCATCTGATCAGTCAAGTTGTATCAAAATCACTTGATTGACTAGAATAATTAGGATTCACTCTCCCAAATTGACAAACCATCAGGTGAAAATACAACACCTAGATCAAACCATTACGGTGGCAAAATACCCAAAGGAAGTAGGAACTCCTTAAAAGTAACCTCAGGGCTCCAATATCTATCACACCCTAATAGGTGCATTATGAACAATAGCCCCAAAGACTCTATTCATCCCAAATATTCCTTCCAGGTAGTCGTGAAGGTTTATTTTTGGACATATTCCAAGTACTCTCAGGTATATCTGGAGTCCACCCCTTCGCCTAATTTTAATCAACTCATATTTCACATTAACTTAAAACGTACCAAGAGGCAATTGAAAAGCATTCACTCCAAGCACATGCAAGTACATTTATTATCTATTGACTCCATTTTAAGGCACTGGCTATTTTCTTGCTATATATATATATATATATATATATATTATGTCTCAGCATTGTGCTTTCGTGCGCTCATTTTGTATCTTCTCATCTATGGTTGTTTATGTTTAAATTTCAAAATCCTAAGTAACTCATTCAATTTAACATCACCATAGTAAATAATTTTTCCTTAGTAACTTAATAGGGTCTACCCCCCTTGGCTTCATTAGGAGTTGAGCCTAAACGGAGGAGTTAAGAACAAGGTGACAGCCTTGACTCGAGACTTGCCCCTAAGGACACACCGAGTGGCTTGAAGATTTCTGCCACATGACCTAGGTGTGTGAAAGGCAGAAACACTACCCCCCCTCCTACAAACAATATTCATAATGGGAAATCTGTTATCGACACTATTCTTTGACCACTAAAGAGTACGATTTGAAAATTGGTATTTAATCCGAGTGCAGAAGATGGTCAATACTACATTGTAGTAGAAGATTTGGCTCAGGAACCATGTATTACAATTTGAATGCCATTTATATCTTTAAGAAGATAGTTCTAATCATTTTTGTAGTAAATGGATAGAAGATAAAAACTGAACAAAACAAACCACACAAGAAACGTATGCTTATTTCTTAAGAATTTACAGTATCATTCACAATAATAATATCTAGTGTTACAATAGTTTACATGGGAAAATAATTTGAATCAATTAGGGATGGATTCGAATCTATCCACTGGATGTGACTGTATCTAACTAACCATCTAACTTATGGTGTCTCAATCAATCTTGGAGTCCAACAAATCAACTTCCAGATGTCCAACCAACTCAATCAATCAATAATAGCTAGTTAAATTAGTGCAACTGAGTGTGGTAGGTGGGAAAAGGATCCTAATCCACATGGATCCATGCATTAGCCATGCATTACTAGAACTAGCTAATTGATTGTGAACTAACTGAAAGTAACTAGAAGCTAAATAAGACTGACTAGTATTAACTCCAGCTAAGTGATGTAGGTTGGTGACGGGACTCCCAGTGGATCCTAAAATGTAGGGATTGGTCTAGGAGGAGCCCAAACTGATGCATGCACGTGTAGTAAGTGGTAGTTAACCTCTAGCAATGTTCCCCACGCGCTAGTGACTATTATATGTGGCCCCATTAGGCCAAGTGGACCCAATTGTAGTAGTTGACCCAAATAATTAATTAAGGTTCCTAAGTTAGGATAAATTAATATAATAGACATTTGACCAAGGGAGGATTAATAATCCTAAGACCCCCCTTGAATCCTAACTTGCATAACTGTGGTCCCTGATAAGAAGACCATAGGTCACCTAAATACAAGCTAAAAGATATTAAAAAAAGCTACTTAATACAACTAAGGAAACAAGGGAAAACCTCATGGGAAACCCCCCCCCGCCTCAAAATAAGCAGGAAATAAAAAAATGCAAGCTATGTTTAGAAGAAAGAAGCTTCCTCCTTAGAAAAATAACTTGAGCAAAAAAAACTGCTGCAAATTTGCAACTCTATGCAGCAGCATAGTCCATTAGTGGACCTCTCAAAGTACTTCTGAACTGATGACTCTGTTTGTCTCTTCTGGATAGTGAAGGTAGGGAATGATCAAGTTTCTGCTTTTTTGGGCTATGTAGCTGATCATTTGCCATCATCAAGTAGCACTGACCTAGAAATTTGTTGCACCATATTGTAGAGAGAAAATATATGAGGGATAGTGCAACATGCTCATTCTGATACTTGGACCTTGTTCTTCTTATGTCTTCTGTATATCCAACACCACTTCCAGCTGCATCAAGAAGCTTTTGATCCCATATGGGTTTAGGATTCTAACTAAGAATGGGTACTGGATCTAGATCTAAAATATCTTAAGATTCAATCTCAATAACAGGATCATGCTGAGTGTGATCTTCTTCATCTAAATATGAAACTTGTAGCACATAATCATCATCAAAAATAGGTGGAGAAATAGTTATACCTTCCTATGCTACTGGAGGTGTGTCATACAACTAATCTTCTTTGAAATGGACACTGCTTTTAACCAAGTATCTTTTGGTTGCAACCTCCATCAATTTCTAAGATTTTGCATCTTTTGCATATCCTAGCAGAATACATTTAATAATTTGGGCTTGGAAGGACTTCCTCTTGTCAAGTGTTATTCTGGCCCAAGATTTGGAGCCAAAAATTCTCATATGAGAGACATTGGGATTATACCCATGCAGTGCTTCGAATGGAGTGACCCCAAACACTGACTTGTGGGGCACCCTATTCTATAAATATGAAGCACAGTTTACTGCTTCAACCCAAAGAGAAGGAGGTAGATGTTTGGCATGGAGAAGGCATGTTGCCATATTTTTTAGTGATCTATTCTTCCTCTCAGCCACACCATTTTGTTATGGTGTGTATGGAACCGATTGTTCCATTCAAATCCCTTCTGATTCATATAAAATCTAGAAATATCCTTTGATGCACTCTCCTCCTTTATTAGATTTTATTGACTTGAGATTCTTATTGAAACTATTCTCAACCATAGCCTTAAAAACTTTAAAAGTATCAAAAACTTCTTATTTTTGTTTCATGAAGTAGATCCAGTAATACCTAGAACAATCATCAATAAAGGTGAGGAAGAACTTGAAACCATTAATGTATTTTGTGGGCGTAGGTACCGCTACATCACTAAGTATAAAATCAAGTATAAAGGAATCTCTATGTGCCTTCCCAACATCATACTTATTTTATGGATGCTTACCTACCAAGAAACCAACACATACTCCATTTGAAGTTTGGATGGAGGGAAAACCTCCAACCATTTTATCATTATGGAGTTGTTGTGGATATTTGAAATTGAGATGGCCAAATATCTCATGCCAAATATTGTTGGTTTTGTTAGCATGAGACAATAAAGCTGTAGGAGGAGAGATAGGTAAGAAATGTGAGAACTCATAAGCTTTGGTAGAGTGATTTGAAATACCTTTCACTATAAGTTGTCCAGTGGATTTTTCTATAATCTCAATTGTTTCTGAATCGAATGTAGCTCTCTTAGAAGATCATCTATGGGTCATTTGATAAACAAAAAATGTGTTACCAGAAATGGAGGGAACATACAAGAAATTTTTTAACTCACCATGCTTCACTCTAACTGAGCCCCTTTCTTCTTTTGGAATATAGGAATAATCTCCCATGTGAATGTTAGGCCCCTTTGACAGTGAGAGCGTAGATAAGGATTATTTGGAAGCAACCATGTGATTGGAAGCTCTAGAATCAATTATGTATGTTGCAAACAGTGTAAGGATTTATTTCAAAGCATGGCACCTTTCATCATCTTCTGTATGTGGTTCTTCATTAGGATTCTTTGCTCTTGGGGGAGCAATGATATGCTGCTTGAGAAGAGCTGTCATTTCATCTAGTTTATTCCTCATACAATGATGTTAAATATGGTACCCCTTTCAACAATAAGGACATAACTTCTTTTCAAATTTATTTTTCTTAGAGCCGAAGGCCCCTTCGGAGTTTTGTTGATTTTGTTTAGGCTTTGAATTAGCTGCTTTTGGCTCCTTCTTCTTTGATTTACCCTTTTCTTGTGATTTGGAAGAGTAAGTAACTAGGAGATCCTGATATTTGGAGGTCTCGATGAATCCCATTCGAATCAACTTGTCTTTCTCCTTGATTAATGACTCGGAAAAATAATATAATGAAGGAATTTTTCAATCGGGGAAGCCATCTCACTTGGAATGAAATATAGAAACAAATACAGAATACTCAGGGCCTAGTTTTCTTAGTATGGAGAGGACGTTTTTCTCATCCTTTAATTCTATTCCACACTTTCTACATTGAAGTGTAAGAGACTTGAATTTAGTAAAGAATTTCTCAATAGTATCGAAACTACTGGGATGTAAAGATACCAAGTCATTATCCATAATGTGTCCCTGAAGCTCATACTTTTTGTTAAACAAGATATCAAGCTTCTCCCAGGATTCTCTAGAAGTCCTCAATACTTGTAGGTGGAAGAGGATATCTCTAGGTATATGGCTGCATAAGTACCCGAATGCTTCATCATAGTAGTTTAGAAACTTGTTCTTTTCAACTGGGTGATGAGGATCTGCCTCCCTTCCTTGTATTATCCTAAGGTAACCATGCTGGCACAAGGATAGATTCATATCCACCGTCCAATTAAGATAATTGGAATTTTTAAGGATCCGAGGTGTAGGATATTGAGAGCTCATAATTGCTCCGACTGAAAGACTACAAAAACTTCACATAAGCTACATAGAACCTGTCAATATTTCACTGCAAAACACTAAAACATATGAATTGTTATAATCATTCTTTTCCTCTTGACATGAACATGTTTTTAGGGTCAGTCACGCCCTCTCCGCTACTCTAAATAAATTCATATCTAGCAAATCATCATAGGGGACTTCTATCGAAACCTAGTTGCTTCTGATGTTCAATGTAGAGAAACAAACATGAAACCTTCCTGAGAAGGCTCTGATACCATTTTACAATTTTAATTCTATTTATATCTTCAATAAAATAGTTCTAATAATGTTTGCAGTAAATGGAGAATGAAGATACAAGCTGAAAAAACCAAACCACACAGGAAATGGATGAGTATTGCTCAGGAATTTACAGTATCATTCACAATAATAATATCCTGTGTTACCATAGTTTACATGGGAAAAGAATTTGAATCAATTAGGGATGGATTTGAATCTACCCACTGGATGTGAGTCTATCTAACTAACCATCTAACTCATGGTGTCTCAATCAATATCATAGTCCAACAGATCAATTCCCAGATGTCCAACCAACTCAATCAATTAGTGATAGCTAGTTAACTTAGTGCAACTGAGTGTAGTAGGTGGGAAAAGGAACCTACTCTACATGCATCCATGCATTAGCCATGCATTGCTAGCACTAGATAACTGATTGTGAACTAATTGAAAGTAACTAGAAGCTAAGTGAGACTAACTAGTACTAACTCCAACTAACTGACGTAGGTTGGTGCTAGGACTTTTAGTGGCTCCTAAAATGTAGGAATTTGTCTAGGAGGTTCCCAAACTAATGCATGCACATGCAGTAAGTAGCTTCTAACCTCTAGAAGTGTTCCCCACACTCTAGTGACTAGTATATGTGGCCCCATTAGGCCAAGTGGACCCAATTGTACTAGTGGACCCAAATAATTAATTAAGGTTCCTAAGTTAGGTTAAATTAATCTAATAGACATTTGACCAAGGGAGGATTAATAATCCTAAAACCATGTTCTATGTCTACCCTCGAAGTACTCCAAATGTCTCCTACAAAGAGGAAGAACTTGTTGTCAGTTCTTGGAGCTATGGATCCTGAGCATAGTAATATTATTACCTTTAAAAATGATGATTTTAAGTCAAGTATTTCCCATTAGTTATCTTTCCAATTGTCTATGAAAGTTATTCGGAAGAAATTCCATCACACTGTGTTGGATGAAGGTTCCTCGACTTCTGTCATGTCTATGTCATGTTGGAGAGCTATAGGCTCACCTGAAATTAATTGATCACCTACGAATTTGAAGGCCTTTGATGGTCATGGATTTCAAAATTATGGATTATTTTCCTCTCTCCTAATTGAACTAGGAGTAAAATTAGTGTCCATCCATGTCAAGGTTTATTAGATTCTGATAGGAATATCTTGGTAAAAAAATATTCTTCACATAGATTACATAAGAGAAATAAGAGAAGAATAATTGAAGAACAAAATGAGAAATATTCCATTAATTAATTATTCAAATTATTGGTGAATATATAATACAACATCAATGAATAATTCAAATACCTACTCAGGTAGTTGAATATACCAACCTAGACTGACTCTAGACCTAACTAGTAGTGGGAAAATCACCATTATAGCTAACTAGTGCAACTGCAGATCACTAAAACAATTAATAACTAGTTACAATTAGGTACAATCAATTACAGTTAGTTAACTGAATGGGGTAGGTGAACAAATGTTCCTATATTCCGATAAATCATGAAAACTAGTGCTAGAGACACTGGAAGTGATCTAACTAATGGGGATCATTCTTTAACTAAGGATAATTGATGACCTACTAGATTCAAATGTTGGGCATTGCTAGTGGAACTCTAAGTGGGTTCCTATAAAATAGGGATTGATCCATGGATCTTCAAATGCATGCAGGAAGGTATAGTAAGTGGCAGATGTCCACTAGTTATGTCCCCCATGCACACATGAAGTGACGAGACCTCCTAAGCTACGAAAATTAATCAAATAGAATTTATGTGGTCAAAGCAGAAAAAGGGAGGATTAATAATAATCCCAACACCCCCATTTAATCCTAACTTTGGATTACCTATGCCATGGTAACTAATATCAAATGTCACCCATTACAATTTAAATGCAAAAAAAAATGTCTGTGAAAATTTGAGGGAAAAGGCAGAACCACATGGGGAAAATCCTTCCTAAAAAATGGACATGGCACAGAATTTTAAATCAATACACTCACTCTATCTTTTTTCTTCACTTGAATAAGTTGTATGTACTTCTTTTTGGTGAAAAAAATTGTAGATTTGTTGTAGATTCCTTGATCATGTATCTATTTTTCAATGTTGTGTAGACAAAAGACATGAGGAGAATCCCCTTGTAGCTCATCTTCTAGTGATCATGGAGAATCATATGAATGCTTATTTATGTGAAAACATAAAATATCAGATCGAAACATAAAATCATATATGGAAAAGAGATTTGTGCAATCATCTCCTAACCAAAGAACATCAATGAAATCGGTAAGCACAATTTCTATTGTAGCTGCATAATGGTGAACTTGGTCATGGACCTTCTTTCCAAAATGGTGTGAAACCTTTATAATTCTGTAATAGATATTATGAGGCTCTGATATATAAGAAATTAATTCATATCAAGCAGCAAGCAACCAAGGTATAGTGGCTCCAAAATCCGATTTAGTCACTATAGGAAAACTAGGTGCAACTAGTCTATATTGACAATTGGGAAAATCTAGAGAGTTTAAGGATCTAAAATTTGACCTAATGTAATGGGGATTTCTCCCTTGTTACATGCAAAAGAAACAACCTTAGATCGGTATGATCGTAAGGAAGAGTTCGAATAAAAATAAAATAGAAAACTAGATTTGTGACATAAAGAAAATAATTTTTAACATTTTTTGGAATATAGAAACTAAACAAATACAAATAAACAAAGATATACCTCCTTTCCTGTAAAGTGGGCCACCATATTCATTCTCAGAATGGTTTCGCATCTCCACAGGTTGGTTCTCCCATGGTCTCCACAGAATGTTGTCAAACATGGAATGGATCCAATATGGGTACGAAGAATGTATCAACATACACTGTGGGAATGGTATGGCGACATGAATGGTGAAAAAAAGAGGGATGTGAATACGTGAGAGCAAGAGTGTCACAGCGTATCCACAAATGAAAAGGTTGTGATCTTTTTGGATAGCCCTTCACAATTTACTTATAGTATGGTCCTAGTGTTTTTTGACCCAATGTGGTTACCCATGATATTTTTTGACCAATGGTATTTTCCTATGGTTTTCTGGCCCTTTCTCTTTTTTAGGGTTTTTGAACACTTTTTAGGGTTTTTTTACCCTTTTTGGGAGAGAGGGAGGGTAAGCCATACTAAATAATAATGTTTTGGACCATTTTTGTAGAAATACAATTGTGAAGGTCAAAATTAAGGGAAATATGGTAGGAATATGATGTATGGATATGGTTTAGACCATGTAGAGATAAATGAACACCTTTTTGTGTTAACATATTTCCCCTTGATGTGTGAGGGAAGGAGCTCATCATATGGCCGATGGACATCATAGGATCATGGGACTAATGGTGACAATAGTGCAGACATTGGAGAGACCTGTAGAGAAGTTGAGTTTCCTCGTTCGAACTACAATGGATTTTGGTTTTTTATTATTATGGGTTCTCAAAAATGGATGAGATACATATAATGTGTGGCATGTATATGGATGAGGTAGGCACACCCATGCTCGTAACAATCTCAAATGAATAAAGAATGAGATCAAGGCTCAAAACATGGGATTTAATCAATACATATACAAATGATGATACATAAGGGTGTCCTCAATGAGAGGTTGAACACAATGTTTATCTAAAGAACTAATACATAGGAACAATCGAATTCTCATGGAATGCAATATTATCACAACTGATGCGCTGCTAAATATGGAAGTGTGCATATATATGGAATCAATGACTAGGAGTCAGAATCTCTGTGGTACAATGTACAACATCAACTACTGGAGATGCATGGAAGCACAACACTTGGGTCTTCTGAACACTATCGCTAACACAGCCTGAAAATCACAAGGGACATGAAACTGTGTGGGTGAAAAATCACCAATGTCCTAGATTCAAGTGAAAACTAGGGTATTTGACCAAATACTCAGTAGATCAATACCCTACACAAATCTCAATAGTGCAATGATGTAGATGAAGTCAAGCACGTGATACACAACCATCCCGAGAGGCACTAATGACTCCTATAAAATGGTCCAAGGAACTCATTAATGAGGTGGATGAAACCAGGATATAGGGACCTCTATGTCTATCCTATGGAATATATGTGTTGACATAGACAGAGGGAGACCTAAAACTAATCAAGGAAATGATGTGTCCTTGATGAGAAGCATGAGGGAGATAACCAAATATGTGGAAAATTATTCAGACCGACACACCAAATGGGGGAACAGGAGCATGCGAGTATGAGAAACTCAAACTTCCTTTGTTCAGAATAGGATGACGGGGCTGACCTGGAAACAAATGAAACTAACTCATGGGAGAAGGATCATAGTTGTAATACTAGAAATATAATTGCAAATGGTAAATACTGAGGGAGATAACTGGACTAGTGGTTTCCAAGGGATCCAAAGAAGACTCATAGAAAAATACTCTAAAAAAAGGAAACCTGATGGGTGGAAGCTTTCATATTGTAATATCATATGTAGTGGCACCTAAAGGAACCATTATGACATGATCTCATGTAATTTTAGCGAGCCCGAGAAAGTAAATGCTCGATGATGTTTTCATTTTTACGAAGTATGAGAAAATGAATAAGAATCCATTGTGGTATCTTTTTCATATGTAGTCTCCTAAGCCCAAGAAAGGGTAAAAGTGTACAAAGGAGAGCTATCCGACCCTTTAGGGAAGGAAGACTTCTTTACCATTGGTATTCCAACCAGGCCGAAAAAGGTTAACCTATACCGATTGGACGATCATTCAAATACTTTATGAGCATGAATCAAACAAAGATTGCTCAGAGATATTTTCTTGATGAGAGGGATGGAAAAGAGATTAAAGACAACCCATAATGATCTTTTGTAAAGTATGGTCCCAACGTCCGAGAAAGCATAAAAGGATACAAAGGGAAACGTTCCTAAATGGAACGTGATAGGGTGATCCATTTCTAATAATAGTCTATGCTGTCCAAAAAAGGAGATAAAGGAGGCCACATAGATGCCCTTTCAAATACTTTAATGGACGTGAAAGGAAGAAAGCGTGCTCATAAATATTTTCATTCTTTTAGGAGTCAAAAAATATCTTAAGAGAAACTCTATAATGGTCAATAAAACAAGGGGGAAGTGCTCTATATATGGAAAGAGGTTATGTTGTAAACATGGCTGAGAGGAATAAATGCAGAACACTGATGGGGGGCCCCTTGCGGGACGATGGATGGCAGTCAAATATAGCCAACTGTGCAGTATCGATGGAGCAGATGGCTCATGAACATGCCAATACATATAATGGTCAATTTGTGTGATGTAAAATTGAGGTTACTTTTGAGAAATGGCCTGGAAATCCATAGTGAGAGTGTGAGACAAGGGCCTCATCAAAATAAAGAGGAAAAAAACCAAACCCGATGGTGCAAATGATGTCTCAAATGAACGTCGGATGACTATTGGGTGCACAAAATAAAAATAGACCCAAAGGAGTTCTATAAATAGGGGTGACCACATGGCATGTGTCATTGTTACTGATTAGTGCTCAGTTAGAGTGGAGGACCTTGGAGATAATTTTCTGATCTATTTCATTTCAACCAGTGGTTTTCGGATATGTGACTTGTAGGTAAGAGCTCTCGTCGAATCCAACTTTTTCACTGGTTTATTTTGTGATTTTTCTCATCCTGGGGTCATGGCTGAGTTCCAAGGGCTTGTGGGGATGGGTCATGCTTTTTGAGGGAAAAGTCACAACCTAAGTCCTTCCTATTGGGCTGACAATCGTGACCTGGTCACACTTGTAAAAGAGACAAGAGCGACCCAGGTCACACTTGTTCAATAGAAAGGAGCAACTCAGTCGCACCTGTCCAAGGTTTTTACATGACTTGGGTCACACAAAAGGGCTGAACATGTGTGACTCATCTCAGGATGAGGTTTTGTGTATGACTAAGCCTAATAGGGACTCTGTGTATGTGAAGGATTCCATGGGTGACATGGTGGGAGCGAGACATTGGTACCCTGTGAGAGTAGCTATAGGAGGATGGGGTAGTGGTGGACATGCTCGCCTAGTGTGGTGTACTAAAGTACTTCCATATACCACTCATCCATTCATCCAAGTTGTTTCTGGATAATATGGTGATATTTTGGGACCTAGATCCAGAGTGCTTTATCATCCAAGAGGACCAGATCGAGATCACGCTCATCAATATCTATTTTCTGACTAGGTTCCCTATGGTGGATGTGATCAGTGACACTATGTTGAAGCTCAGAAATGGGGTGTCACTGGATGACCTTTGTAAGAGGCATTTCTATGCCTCTGCTATAGTGCACTCATTGTTCATACTCATGTGTGACATCAAGATCCTTATGACTCGGCCAGTGGCAACGATGGTGTTGGTGATCTTGGGGCCATCGAGACCTCACAAGTTCTAAGGAGGGAAGGTTCAGATTGTGGAGTGTGTGATGAGGGGAACCTACTATGGGTGGTTCCATATGTACTTGAAATAGTTTCAGCATTTGCTAAACCATGCCAGGACAATGGGAGGGGATTTTTGTTTCCCCTTGTTTTGTTCTCATTATGTTTTCAGTGACTTCCGACCCTATGACCACACCTAGTAGTGCAAGAGGGAGGACCTCTCAAGCCTCACATGAGGAGGTGGAACAAGATGATGATCCAAGACGGAGGTGGCCTAGTGGAACGGTTCTTTACTCAGGATATTTTTGCGCTGTGGCGAAAGGTACCAGTCCTTATATAGGACTACCCGTAGGCAGGGATGGACTACGGGGGATATTCAGACATGCCTTGAACTCCAGGATAGGCCTGGGGACCTGATGGTATGTATACATGATGCTTGATGTGTTTTCATTCATATATAGTTTACTATATTAGTGGTAGCCAGTGTATGTATGTGATAGATACTGATTAAATACTATGTGTATGTGCAGACATTGGACCATGCCCTCCAACAGGCTATCAACGACGGAGGGGTAGGGTGGAGATTTTAGATCCACCCGGTCATGGGGATAAGAGGCATTGGAGTACTTTGGACTCACTTTGTCATGACATAGAGCGCTTACTAGAGGGGGTCATTAATGATGACTGGAAGTACCTAGATGATGATATGATTGTCGCATGTTACCATGCTCCTTGAGACTGGATCCCCTTAATGAGGAGGATCGTAGTCGTTGTCGAGTATGTCTGAGCAGTGGAAAAGGAAGATATGTTGATGGAGGAGGAGGAATCCAGTGAGGAGGAAATGGAAGAGGACACGGACGCAGAGTACTAGGAGGATGACTCTGACTATGACTAGTAGCTAGTGGTGCTTCCCTAGTGCAATGGTGCACTAGGATTTTTGTATTATATGTATTCTTAGCCGAGAAAGCTGATGGAACTTCTTGTTTTGTACTAAACGTTGTGACATGATGATATATATATGCACGTGGATGCACTTTTTTATGTATTTTTTTATGAGTTTTTTTATGATGTTGATGCCTATATGATGTATATGACATATGTATGCATGACTATATGATGATGCATGATGTAGTTTTATTTTCAATATGCGATGATTGATTTGCCACTCTAGAACATCATTAGCCATTTGGTCTGCTACACTATTGAGACTTCTGGGAACATGCATGAATGTAATGGATTCAAAATGTCTAACCAAATGTCTAGTGTACAAGAAATTTCTAAAGAGACAAGGATCATGTACTCGATATCAATTATTCAATTGGGAGACAAGCAGCTAGGAGTCTAGGAAGACATCAAGGAGACGAATACACAAATGGAGGGAAGCGACCAGGAGACCAATGACATCATCATACTCATCTTGGTTTTTGGTAGCAATGCCAAAAATCATTTCATTGATATCGATAAACTCATGTGACATGAAATAACTAAACCATGTATCTAAGGAAATATTAGGAGACCATCTACATGCTCCGTCAGCAAAATCAATGTAGCAATGCAAGGTAGGATCTATCTGGAGAAACCAAGGAAACAAAATGTAAGAATCGTGACAATAACTGTGTAAAAACAAAAACTATGACACAAGTGACTCATGGTGGGTGATATCAGGCATAGAACCTCTTGAGGTATATCCCATTGCAGGGATTTTTCAAGAGGTGGCCACTAGAGTCAACAAGGATATATGACCCCTTGCTAAGGGAGTGATGGATGACACATGGGTCATACCACATGGAATCAAACTTCCCTTTTCCTAACTTATGATTTCCTTGTTCATAAATGAGGATGAGATCCCCCTTGCTGAAGGTGCGAGGATGGACATGGGAGTCAAAATGGGACTTCGACTAAGTCTTAGCTGCATAGATCATTTGAATTTTGGGATAGAAAGGGGTCTGAAACAAGAACAGAAAATAGACTGAAAATTGATAGTTGCACCTGTCGGTGGAACATGCATGATCTGGATCACATAGAATAGAGATCCAGATGTGATTGGGATAGAAAACAGTCAATTCATGTAAAATAGAGGGTAATACGCAACTGAGTCACTCGGAACAGGGTCATAGTGGTGACTAGGGTTGTCTTGGAAGTCGATACAGGAGTGATCTGGATGCTTGAGCAAGGTTGCATGTATCGGGGATAAAGGGGCTAAATTCATGACCTAGGTCACGCATATCAGGTGGAAAGGAGCGAATGGGTCACGACTTTTGGCCGGATAAGTGCAACTTGCACCAAATTGGAATTTTTTTGAAAAGGCAGAGCCGACTAGGGCTAGGGGGTAGGAACTAACACAGTAAAGGTTCAAATCAGCCGTGAGGGGGCCGGATTTTTTATGGCTAAAGGAATAAACTTAAAATAAATAAATAATAAAATAAAATAAAAAACCTGTAGCAAACCTGCAAAAATAGGGATTCGAATGGATCGGCCACTGGAGTCACCAAAACTGTAACAAGGATTTCTCCCCCATTACATGTAAAATCACCAACCTTATATCAGCGTGGTCATAAGGAAGAGCTCAAATAAAAATAAAACAACAAGCTAGATTAGTGACATAAAGCATATATTTTTTAACATTTTTTGGAATATAGAAACTAAACAAATACAAACAAACGAAGATATACCTCCTTTCCTTTAAAGTGGGCCATGGTAGTTGTCCTTAGAATGGTTCCACAGCTCCATTGGTGGGTTCTCCAATGATCTCCACAGACTATTTTCAAATGGGGAATGGAGCCAATATGGGTACGGAGAATGTCTCAACATACACCATGGGAATGGTATGGCTACTCGAATGGTGGCAAAAAGACGAATGTGAATACCTGAGAGTAAGAGTGTCACAGCGTATCCACAAATGGAAATGTTATGAGGCTTTTTGGAGAGCCCTTGACAATGTATTTATAGTATGGTCCTAGGTTCTTTTGACCCAAGGTGGTTACCCATGGTATTTTTTGACCCATGGTATGTTCTTGTGGTTTTCTGGCCCTTTCTTTTGTTTAGGGTTTTTTTACCCTTTTTGGGAGAAAATGAGGGTAATCCATAGTAAATAATAATGTTTTCGACCATTTTTTGTGGTAATACAATTGTGAAGGTCAAAATTAAGAGAAATATGGTAGGAATATGATGTATGGATATGGTTTAGACCATGTAGAGCTAAGTGAACACATTTTTGTGTTAACACCAAATAAAGGTTATATCATATCCAAATGTTTTTAACAACATCACACATATAATAAATTATAAGGAAAACCAACCAATGACAAGAAACAAAGACACGATAACAACATTCACCAGTGATACAATATAGGAAACCATGAAATTGTCTAGTTTACCAACTGAAGAATTTGAGAGTTGTAGGGTATTTGTAAAATCAAATGGATGGGATGATGGCGTCATAACCTTCAAATCATCCTAAAAATAATATTATAAATCAAATAAAGAATAATCTTAACGGAGTTTTAAGGATTCAAATGAAGACAAGTCAGAAACTAGTGGTAAAAAACTGGTATTGAGAGGAGATGGCTCTGGGAGACTGATAGGTATTTTTTCAAGGGGAGGAAAAGAGATTTATGATTCTGATATATAAGAATGAGTTTCAAAATCAGAGACATCAGAATCATAATTCATTATAGAAACCAAGGCATAACAATCATTACCTTTGAATTTCATAGTGTTACAGTGCCCATTGGGATCAACATATTTTTCCCTTCTTGCAAAATCAATGTTGTTTCTTTCAAGAAATTGACTCATGATGTCTATTTTATTATTAAATCAAGAATTTTCATTGTGAGAATTTTTTCTGCAATAGGTACACTTTGATATTCCTTTCATGTTTCCCTTTTTCTTGGAATTCGAGCCTTCATCATTAGAGTGAGAACCTTCATCTTCGGAGTCTGACATTGGATTTTTCTCCTTCATTTTTAGCTTTACTTCATAATTGATATTATTGTTTCCAAGAGTAGAAATCTCATGCTCCTTTGAGGTTTTAAGAGTCCCCATTTGAATCACATTGACTTTCTCTTGAGTGAGAGAATCTACGAATGCATCCATGGATGAAATCCTCCAATTTCAAACTACAAGCTTAGTAGCATAGAATGTTGACACAAAAACTGAGTATTCCAGACCCAAATTCGATAGAATCGTGAGGATTAACTAATATCATTTCTTCTCAATCCCACACTGCTTTAGAAAAATCACAAGTGACTTAAACTTGGTGATGAATTCCTCAATGGTTTCAAATTCACTTGGTCTCAATGACATCAACTCATTCTCCAATTGATGTCCTCTAAGATCATATTTCTTTCTGAAGAGGTATTCAAGTTTGATCCACACTTCATTAGGTCCTGTCAATCCATCAAGATGGAAAATAATTTATGGAGATAAAGAGAGACAAATAAATCCACAAGATTCACCTTGCTTACTCAACAACTACATTTGGCTCGATTTCTAAGGCCATAGTAACTTTGTAGGGACCTTTGTTGCACAATAGTATCTCAATATTAGCTTTCCATTCATGATAATTGGAGGATATCAAGGTTACTATCTTAGATAGATCCATGCTTTGTTGATGCACTTCTGGTGAGAGAACTGAAAACCTGCACAAAAATAGAAACAAATTTTTTGTAAGATAAATACCCCTCTATTTCGAAAATGAGCACATTTTCAGAGTCTCTCACACCTGCAGCCAGTTCTCTTGACATAATATAGAGTTAGAAAGGAAAATATTGCAGGATTTATGTGGAAACTTGACTTATTTTTGTACATCAGTGGAAATATCTAAGAGATTGGAATAGCTTGACCAATATCCGATACAATATTAGATCCTGACAGGAGGATCTTGGGCCAAAAATAGTCTTCACACATATTGCACAAGAGAAATAAGAGAAGAATAATTGAAAAACACTATGAGAAATATTACATTAATTAATTATTCACATTATGGGTGAACATATAATACAACATCAATGAATAATTCAAATACCTACTCTGGTAGATGAATCTACCAACCTAGACTGACTCTAGAGCTAACTAGGAGTGGAAAAATCACCATTATGGCTAACTAGTGCAACTACATATCACTAAAACAATTAATAACCAGTTACAATCAATTAACTAAAGGGAGTATGTGAACAAAGGTTCCTATATTCCCATGAATCATGCAAAATGGCGCTAGAGACCTTGGAAGTGATCTAACTGATCGGGATCAGAGTTTAACTAAGGATAACTAATGACCTACCGAAGTCAACTACTTGACACTATTGGTGGTACTCCAAGTGGGTTTCTATAAAATAGGGATTGATCCATGGAGCTCTAAAATGCGTGTATACAAGTGCAGTAAGTGGCATATTTTCACTAGTTATGTCCCCCATGCACTAGTGAAGTGATGAGATATCCTAAGCTAGGAAAATGAATCAAATAGACTTTATGTGGTCAAAGGAGACAAAGGGAGGATTAATAATAATCCCAGCAAGGTTTTGTATCCTCCTTTAGACTACACTATCCTCCTAGGTAGGAATTGGTTCTACACGATGCATGTAGTTGCTTCATCCATGTTTCATGTGATCCAATTCCCATTCGAGACTAATATTGTTATAGTTGATAAATTGTAGTTTTTTTCTCCATACACGAGTTCTAATTCTATGAAAAATGTCCCACTCTTGGCTTCTTTGGCTACGGAGTATCAAAACACAGGGGTAGGTCTTCTCAAATATTCCTCACTTATGGGATTCTTTTTGTTAAAAAATCATCCCCCCCCTTCACATGTCACATCTATGAACATGATATCCTATCAGAGTCACAACAACTAACATAAAGTAAAATAAATTGTTAATTCGACACCTTTCACAATCTTTGAAAAGACTTTCCAGGATATGCACTCCACCAACGACCCCACCATTAATGATAATATTTTGGTGGCCTCTGACCCTTATCACATGCCATATTGGTTAAATCCTACAACCCATATCTAGATTATATTTTGAACCCTCTTCCATAAGATGAATCCATCATGGAAGTCATGTCTTTAGATGAGATCCCTTGGAAATACCATCACCACTAATCTTGTTTCCTACCCAATTACCAAATGGTAGAAGATATCTTTAAAACATTGGTTTCATTTGATATTGTAACTACACCTCAGTCAATGGTACTCATTCATGTTGTTGACTCTGAGGGTAATTTGAGTAATATTACTAAGATCGTTCCAATCAACATTATTCACTTCGTTCATAATTATTCTCCTTCGGAACTTAGGTCTTATACAACCCTTTTTAGGGAATTTAGAAACATGTTTTCTTGGACATATGAAGAAATTCAAGGGATAGATCCTTCAATTTTCATTCATCAGATCGAGACTTACCCTGATGCCAAACCAATCCATCAAAATTTACATCATGTATATCCACAGAAAGTAGCAAACATTAAGGAAGAAGTTGAAAAGATTCTCAATATTGGGTTCATTTACCTTGTTTCATTGACATAATGGGTTATCATATTGTTCCTATGAATAAAAAATAGGGCATGATTAGGGTTCATATCTATTTTTTAGATCTTAATAGGGCTTGTCCAAAGGATAATTTCCCTACTCCTTATATCGAGGAAATCATGGATAACTACGTCGAGAGTGTCATCTTTTCATTCATGGATGGATTTTTTGTCTATAATCAAATAGAGATACTCCCTTATGATCAACAAAAACGACCTTCATTTTTTGGTGGGGGACCTTTGCCTATAGAATGTTTCTTTTTGGCCTAAAAATAATTGGTGCTACCTTTCAATGTGTCATGTCTTATGATTTCAATGACATTAAACATATCGTTTAACCGTACTTTGATGACTTACCTTTTGAGTCACAGCATCAAGAGCACCATGTTGAAAATCTGAGAGCCATTTTTCTCAGTGTCCCCATTACAAAATTTTGTTAAATCCACACAAAAAAAATTGTGTTGATACTGGAAGACTACTTGGATTCATTGTTTCCAAGTATGGAATCTATATAGACCCACTGAATATCGAATACATATTGGCCTTACCATCACCTATGAAATTTAACGAACTTCAAAGATTGCAAGGGAAGAAAAACTTTATGTGTCATATTGTTTGTAACTATGCTAAGAGGATAGACAATTTCATGTGTCTGTTAAAAAAATATACACCCTTTGTTTGGGATAACTTTGCACAACATGCATTTGATACCCTCAAACACGCAATCACACATGCATCTATGTTGCAACCACCTGATTACAGTAGGGATTACCACTTGTATGTGGTTTCATGATTCAATAACATTGGCATGGTACTATTTCAAATAGATGCACACAATGAGGAACATGTCATTTATTACCTAAGCAAGAATCAGTCTCATCGACTCTAAAACCAATTATTTTCATGTTGAAAAGTAGGCTCTGGCCATGGTCATTGTAGTCCATAAAGTTTTTCACTATATCTTGCTCTGCACAAGTATTGTGTTTGCATATTCTAAGCCAATGTATTACATCTTGACTCATCAAGTTATTCTGGTAAAATGCTCTCCTTGGATCATTATTCTCCAAGAATTCAAGTTAGAGTTTGTGAAATCAAGTTAAAATATGTCCCTTGTCTTCGCAGAGCGTGATAGTCCTCGTATTATTGAGCATACACAACCCTTGGATTTGTTACCTAATGAATCGTTGCTCCTCATTAGTACATATGATCTCTCGTATGGATATTTGATTTTATGTCTCCAAACTCAAAATTTTCATCGTAATGTAACTCGTGATGAACATCATTATATCCATCATCATGCCAAGTACTACCTTATCATCAATTATACATTGTATTGTTGTGGAATTGATGCAATTTTGGGGCGTTGCTTAACTCATGAAGATGTTGAAATAGTATTGAATGACTGCAACTCTAGAGCATGTGGAATTCATCTCTCTAGGATGGCTACTGTTCAAAAACATTTCCACGCTGGGTACTTTTGGTCCTCAATATTCAAATATTGAATGGGGTTTGTGCAAAAATTCCCACCCCGCCATATTTTTCAATCCAAAAGAGCACCCATCCTATTCCTTTACATCATATCATTGTTGTCGGCTCTTTTGTGAAACAGGGCATTAATTTGATGCATTGTAATACTAACTCAGCTGGGGGGCATGGTTACATCATTGTATCCATGGACTACTTTAAATAATGGGTTGAGGCAATGCCTACATTTTCCAAATATGGAAAAACCACCACCCTATTTCTCTTTAATCACATAATCACTAGGTTTAGAGTCCCTCAATCCATTGTGACCAATGATGGATTACATTTCCAAAACCATATGTTGTCGGAACTAAGTACCAAACTAGGTTTCATCATGATAACTCTACACCCTACTACCTACAGGACAATGGCTAGGTTGAAGCCATCAACAAAGTGTTGAAAACTATGATTTGATAAATGGTAGGACAAGCAAAGTCCAGTTGGAATTTGGAATTTTTTTATGCATTAAGGGATTATATGACTACTGTTAAGATATATACTAGATTCACCCCGTTTCAATTGGTGTATGGGATAGAAGCTACTGTCCCAATTGAATGTAAAATTCCTTCTTTGAAACTTTGTATAGAACTGCTACCCCATACCACTTTAAAAGAAGAACAATTCTTGTACTTGAATAAAATTGATGAGACTCATCAAGATGCTACCTTATCTAATGAGGTATAGAAATGATAAATTAAATCTCAATACAACTGATCCATTCAACCTCACCTCTTCAATGAAGGTGATTTGGTCCTAACATATGACCAAAAAAGTGATAAATTGGGAGGTGGCAAGTTTGAATCCATGTGGAATGGGCCTTACATTGTCAGTAATGTTTAAGAAAAAAATCTTATGAGCTGATAGACAATGAAGGAATATGACTGGGTGATCCACGAAATGGGATTTACCTAAAATATTACTATGCCTAGGTCATCTAGCATAGATACTTTGTACATATTATTTATAGATTGTCATGTGTAGTTTGGCTGTGAATTTTTTGCGAATGTAATATGTGTCTTAGGTAAGCCTGCTTATATAATGTTGTGTTTAAATGAAAAAATGACCACTTACTTTGGCTTTGTGGATGGCGCGAGCCATTATTATATGAATCTCTCATCGGTGCCTTGGGTATTGTATTCCCCTACCAATGATTTGGTAAGCTTGAGTGGAACGTGTTTGGGTCCCACTACGTGTTGATGTATTTGTAACTTCGGAATGTATTCATCTATGTATCTTATGTATTGTAACCCGATGTTTATTCTAGGATGTATCTATTATGTATTTGAGTCATGTTGTCATACCTCGATGTTCAAATTGGCAGGATCAATAATGTAAATAATTCATGTCAAGTCATAGTGGGTAACCCTTCGATTTTCTAAGGGTTAAAGTCCCCGCAGTTTCGGGGCACTAGGGTTATTAGACTCTCCTAGTAAAGGGTGGCCCTGGTATGGTTTTAGTCATGTCGAGATTAGTATAAATAGAGAATTGGAGTCTCTATTTATCACACAACTCATCCACACTCAAGTGTAGTGGATAGTTGAGGAAGGAGAAGTTACTAGGGCTAGTCAAGAAGAATATTACTGTTGTTGGGAGATCAGTTACTGTTTTGGGGCTTTACTATTTTGGTGCTGATTCTATATCTGAGGAAGTTGCGGGGTTTTCTCCTTTATGGTTTCCCTAAGGAAAAACACTCTGTTCATTGTCTCTTGTGTTTGATTGCTGTACTTGTTATTCTCTCAGTTAAAGATCCTAATAATGCTAGCTTAGTGTTGAAAAACTAACATGGAATCAGAGCTAATTTGAGAAGAAGACACTGTGCACCTGCAGGAACTAGGGATTCCTAGTTTGTGGATCTTCCTCCACAGATTTTCAGCAAAAGTAAGGTGGAATAACTCTCCTGCTTAGGGCGCATCTTTCTGTCGAAGTAGAATCCAAATCTGAGGTTTTTCAGTTTTGGTCCTGTCACTACTGTCGGAAATTAGGGCTTTTCACAGAAGAGGAATTTTTTAGTGAGCCCAGGCCTAGATTGATCTCCTCCCAAAATCGAAGTTAGGGAAAAATTTCAAGGCATTTGGAAGGATAGAACTCCGGAAAATGAAAACCCTAGTTTGCTCTTGAACCAGTTCTGCAGGATTTCAGCTCAAATCTTAAATCCGACATTTTGACCTAGTAAGATCTAAGATCTCTTGTATTTCCATTTGAGATTCTCATTTTTAAGATGTCTCATCATACCAAGCTTGATGAAAATATTGAGGGAGCTGATAAATTCTGAGCCTGGAAGTATAGGATCTCCCTGGTCCTGGAAGAGAATGAATTAGACTGCTACATTCATGAGGAGGTTCCAGTTCCAGAGGGAGATGAGGTAAAGGCCTTACATAAGAAGAAGGTGGTTATGGCAAAGAGTATCATTGATGATTCTATCAAGGATCACCTTATCCCATAGGTTCCCTCTCTCAAGAAACCTAAAGCCATGTTTGATTCCCTAACCAAATTGTTTGAAGGGAAGAACATAAACCGGAAGATGACTCTGAGGAATCAACTAAAGAATGTGAAGATTCAAAATGCAGAGACCATCCAGTCTTACTTCACAAGGGTTTCTCAGATCAAGGAACAATTAGAAGATGTAGATGAAGAAGTGGAGAATGCAGAGATTGTGATGACAACACTGAATGGCCTTCCTAGGTCATGGGATGCTTTCATTCAAGGAATCTATGCTAGGAAGAATCTAGTCAAATTCAGCAGACTATGGGAAGAATGTTCTCAAGAAGAAGCATGGATAGCATATCGAGAAGAGAATATGGGTAGTGAAGATCAATTTCTCATAGTTCACTCCAAGAAAGGTAGAAGGAGACCTCACTACTCTAAAGGAAAGGATCCTCATCATAAATATAACATTAAAAGAGACCTATCCAAAATGAGATGTTATACATGTGATGAAAGAGGACACTTTGCAAAATACTATCCTAAGAACAAGGGCTACTCTCATAAGAAGAAGGGGAACAAAAGAAGACATCATGCTCATGCTGCAGAGGATGATGAACCATCCAAGAAGAGATCCAGATATGAAAGTGAAGATTATTCAAGCGAGGATGAATATGTTCTGATCTCCGATCTCACAGGTAACATTTCTCATGGAAGTGATGATTGGCTTATAGACAGTGGGGCTTCCAAACATATGACTGGATTCAAGGAATCCTTTGTGCGACTGTCAGAACATGAATCACCACACAAGGTGAAGTTAGGAGATGACTACCAATATCCAATAAAAGGTAGTGGGGAATATTTATATAAACTAGACTCCGGTAAGTCTCTAACAATGAAAGAAGTATTGTTTGTGCTAGGACTCAAGAAGAACCTTCTCTCCGTATCAGCACTAGATGCAAAAGGAATGAGGGTTGCATTCATAGATGGTCAAGTCATTATGTGGCCTAGAGGAAAGACTATCGATGATGTAGTAGTGATTGGAGAACAACAAGGAGGTCTGTACAAATTGAAGGGCCATCCAGAACAAGCCTTGGTCCATGACACAGTAGAGCCAAATGAGCTTTGGCATAGAAGGCTTGCACATGTGCATTACAAAGCACTACCTGTTGCAAGCAAAGCTGTTGAAGGTCTTCCAGAATTCCAAGAAAAACATGATGGGGTTTGGAAAGGATGTGTGAAAGGGAAGAATACAAAGAAGACATTTCCCACCAGTGAAAGCAAAGCCAAAGGCATACTAGAAATAATCCACTCCGATGTATGCCGTCCTATGTCATCAAACTCACTAAGCGAGTATGCATACTATGTTTCTTTTATTGATGATTTTTCTAGAAAGACATGGGTTTACTTTATGAAGAACAAAGATGAAGTATTCAGTAAGTTCAAGGAATTGAAAGCCTTGATCGAGAACCATAATGAAAAGAAGATCAAAACCATTCAGTCAGATAATGGCGGAGAATTCACTTCGAATGAATTCAAAGAGCTATGCAAAGAATCAGGTATTAAGAGGGATTTTTCCACCCCTTATAATCCACAATAGAATGGGATTGCAGAACGGAAGAATAGAACCATCATGGAATTTGCAAGAGCAATGCTTCATGATCAAGACATTCCTATGCATATTTGGGCTGAAGCTGCTAGAACATCAGTGTATGTACAGAACTGTACTCCACATAGAGTACTCGAGAACAAGACTTCTGAAGAAGTATTCTCTGGAAAGAAACCAAAAGTCAGCCATCTCAGAATATTCGGCTGTCCTGTGTTAATACACATTCCAAAACAGAAGAGAACAAAATTAGATCCTTCAGGAAAGAAGGGCATATTTGTGGGATACTCTGAAAGCTCGAAGGCTTACATAATATATTTCCCAGGATACAAGAATATTGACATCAGCAGGGATGTGACATTTGATGAAGACACAAATTACAACAAATCTAGAAAAATACCTGCTGAAGAACCTGAAGAAGCAGAAGCAAAAGCACCCAGAATTCATGATACAACCATGAATGAAGAAGCTCAAGAAGAAGATCGAGAATTTGAAGAACCACAAAGACCTATAGATCCACCTCTAGAGAAGAATCCTCATAAGAGGAAACCAACTTGGATACGTGAACTTATCCAAGGTGTGGAAAGATATGGGGCTCTAGAAGAGAATCATAGAGAAAGAAAGAGGACCAGATCCAATTCCAGGTATGTAGCCTTACTATGTGATTTCATTGATAAAGAACCTTCTAGTTATGAAGAGGTGGCAGAACAAAAAGGATGGAAGGATGCTATGATCAAATAATATCAATCAATCATGAAGAATGATGTTTGGGATGTTGTCCCAAGACCAAAAGGGAAGTCAGATGTAACTTCCAAATGGATCTACAAGATCAAGCATGCTACAGACAGTAGCATTGAAAAGTATAAAGCAAGATTTGTAGCTCAAGGTTTCTCTCAGAAGGAAGGAATAGACTATGAAGAAACCTTTGCACCTGTAGCCAGATACACTTCCATCAGATCAGTACTTGCTTTGGCTGCAGTGATGAAATGGAAGATACACCAGATGGATGTCAAGACTGCCTTCTTGAATGGTGTAGTGGAAGAGGAAGTGTATGTAGAATAGCCACTCGGTTTTGAGACACATAATAGAGAGTATGATGTATGTATATTGAAGAAAGCCCTGTACGGTTTGAAACAGACACCCAGGACCTGGTATGGGAGAATTGATAGCTTTCTATCCAGTTTGGGATTTACCAAGAGTAAAGCAGATTCCAAACTCTACTATAAGGTTGAGGATGACAACCCAATGATGCTTCTACTATATGTAGATGATCTATTTGTGACAGGTACGGATGGGTTGATTGCTGATACGAAGAGAAATATTGCTACTGAGTTCAAAATGAAGGACTTGGGGATGATGCATTACTTTCTAGGTATGGTGGTGTGGTAGAGTACAGATGGAACCTTCCTTGGACAAGGGAAGTGTGCAGTAGAGATCCTGAAGAGTTTTGGGATGATGGACTGCAAGGCTATGACCACACCTATGGCATTGAACCGGAAGCTATTGAGTGATGCTTCATCAGAGTCAATTGATGCTACGATGTATCGTCAGATGATTGGGTCATTGATGTACCTGATGAACATGAGACCAAACATTTGCTTTGCTGTGAACACCTTGAGCCATTTCTTGACAGATCCGAGAAGTGTTCACTTGATTGCTGCAAATCATATGCTGAGGTACCTAAAGGGTATAGTTGATTATGGGCTCAAGTACGATGCGAATCAAAAGATTAACCTGGAAGGTTATGTTGATTAATATTGGGCAGGCAGTGCCATCGACAGGAAAAGTACTTCAGGATGTTGCTTCGATTTGGGATCAGGTGTGATCTCTTGGTTTAGCAGGAAGCAATCTTGTGTGTCATTGAGTACAGCTGAAGCAGAGTATGTCGCAACTTGTTCAGCTAGTTGTGAGGCAGTATGGCTGTGGAAGCTACTGTCTGATATATTTGATCTCCAGTTGGATGCTACTTGTATACATTGTGATAACCAGAGTTGCGTGAAGTTGTTAGAGAATATAGTGTTCCATGACAAGTCGAAGCATATCGAGATCAAGTATCACTATATCAGGGATATGGTGAAGAGGGGAGCAGTGAAGCTCCAGTATGTTGCGACAGAGGAACAGATAGCCAATGTATTGATGAAGCCATTGGCTAGGCTGAATTTCGAGTACTTCAAGGAGAAGCTTGGTGTTCTCTAGATCGAGGTTTCCTCCGAGAGAAAGTGATGAGACCCATAGCCATTCTAACATGGTGAGAGGATTGGTTCCTTCCATGGTTAGATGTAAGGGCTGAGCCACTCTGTCATGGTGAGAGGATTGGTTCCTTCCATGTCAGATATAAGTGTTGGCCATTCTATCGAGTAGGATAGATGTAAGGGCAATTTCCATTCTAGGAATGGAGGCACCTAGCTAGTTACCATGAACACTCAATGTAGGACTGAGTAGCCATTCTGATGTGACAGAGGGATGTGTTCCCACTTGATCAAATGTAAGGGCTCAACCATTCTGTCATGGCTAAAGGATTAAGTTCCTTCCATGTCATATGTGAGTGTTGGCCATTCCGACGAGTAGGTCAGATGTAAGGGCAACTGCCATTCTCTCAGAGAATGGAGGCACCTGGTCAGTTACTAGGTAGCTTAGTCAAGGAGGACTGGGGGCCATTCTGATATGATTTCTAGGATGTGTTCCCTCATGATCATATATGAGTGCATAGCCCTTCCATCAGTAATGGGATGTGTTCCCTCACTGGGTGGATGTAAGTGCAAATCCCTTCCATCAGTAATGGGATGTGTTCCCTCACTGGGTGGATGTAAGTGCAGAGCCCTTCCATCAGTAATGG
>LPNX011088483.1:90604-141238 GCA_001517045.1 Pseudotsuga menziesii
GTGCAGAGCCCTTCCATCAGTAATGGGATGTGTTCCCTCATTGGGTGGATGTAAGTGCAGAGCACTTCCATCAATAATGGGATGTGTTCCCTCACTGGGTGGATGTAAGTGCAGAGCCCTTCCATTAGTAATGGGATGCGTTCCCTCACTGGGTGGATGTAAGTACAGAGCCCTTCCATCAGTAATGGGATGTGTTCCCTCATTGGGTGGATGTAAGTGCAGAGCACTTCCATCAATAATGGGATGTGTTCCCTCACTGGGTGGATATAAGTGATGGGCCTTTCTGATATGATTATAGGATTGGTTCCTACATGATCAAATGTGAGTGTTGGGCATGCCTTTCTGACGAGTAGGTTAGATGTAAGTGCTGGGCGAAGACCTACATGATGGCTAGGCCTAAAACTAGCATAAAAAAGGGCTGGCTCTATAGAACTTCCTATGATGAGGAGAATCATGAGATAGCACCAGTGATGATAGAGATCCAGTGATGATGATCCAGCAATAATGATCCAGATCCAGTGATGATGTCCCATGATGATCTAGATCGAGAGACGATCCAGATATGATGACTTGAAGATGAAGATGACTTGAAAATGAAGATGACTTAAAGACTCAGAAGACTTGAGATGAAAATGACAAGATGATCCAATTGATGCAGAGAAGAAGACCAGTACTGAAAATTGTGTCGAAAGAATACCTTCCTAGTTAAGAGGGAGTGTTGATGTATTTGTAACTTTGGAATGTATTCATCTATGTATCTTATGTATTGTAACCCGATGTTTATTTCAAGATGTATCTATTATGTATTTGAGTCATGTTGTCATACCCTGCTGTTCCAATCGAGAGGATCAATAATGTAAACAAGTCATGTCAAGTCATAGTGGGTAACCCTCTGATTGTATAAGGGTTAAAGTCCCCACAGTTTCGGGGCACTAGGGTTATTAGACTCTCCTAGTAGAGGTCATCCCTGGTAGGGTTTTTAGTCATGTCAAGATTAGTATAAATAGAGAACTGGAGTCTCTATTTATTGCACAACTCATCCACATTCAAGTGTAGCACATACTTGAGGAAGGAGAAGTTACTGGGGCTAGTCAAGAAGAAGAATACTGCTGTTGGGAGATCACCTACTGTTTTGGGGATTTTACTATTTTGGTGTTGATTCTATCTCTTAGGAAGTTGTGGGGTTTTCTCCTTTATGGTTTCCTTGAGGAAAAACATTGTGTTCATTGTCTTTTGTGTTTGATTGTTGTACTTGTTATTCTCTCAGTTAAAGATCCTAATAATGCTAGCTTAATGCTGAAAAACTAACACTACGGACAATATTTTGGAATATCATGCAGTGATTGGTTTGTTAACTAAATCTCTAACTAGTGGTGTGAGTCAAATCAGGGTGTATCTGGATTTAGATTTAGCTATGTGTTATCTCACAAAATAATTTATTTCGATAGTATGAAGAATTTAATTCACACAATGAGGGATATGAATATCACTGTCAGTTTGAAAGCCTCTATTTTTTATTTGGATGAAAATTTCACAAGTTGTAGCTTTCAATGGCTTGGGTGAGGATCAAAACATCTCATTAGCCACCAAAATTTGGAATATAAATAATAGGTGGAAAACACCTTCGGCGGTTAGACGTATTGCTAAATTTTTGACTTCCATTGGAACATTTTTAAACAGTGATCAGAGGTGTAGTCCTCTATTACGACGACATTTTAGAGTTTTAGTCCGCTACGGTGCGGCAACTACGGAGAATCTAGTGTTTTGAAGTCTTGATCATTTTTAGTCTTGAATTTCTGATCGCAAAGCTAGTGGTTTAAAGTTTCGATGGGCTAGAGAAAAGAGCTTCCGATCACCGATGTAGAAACCGTCACGACACTAGTGATTAGAGCTTCTGATTTTCGATCGTGAAGCTAGTGGTTTAAAACTCCAACACAATGGCAGCATTTTAGTATAAGGGATCGATGGGATAGTGGCTAGAGCTTCTGAGTTCCAATCATGAAGCTAGTGGTTTAAGGTTCCAATGGTTAGCGTTTTGGAGTTCTGATTGCTGACAAAGAGTTTTAGTGGCTAGAGCATCTGATAACCAATAGATTAGTGGTTAGTCTTTCCAATTTCCGATGCTTAGAAATTAGTGATTTGAACCACCGACACTGCGGCAATGCTTATATTTAAAGTGCCGATGGGATAGTGGCTAGAGCTTCTGATCTCCGACTGCGAAGCTAGTGGTTTAAATCTCCGACACTGTGACAGCATTTTGGTCTAAGGCATCGATGGGAAAGTGGCTAGAGCTTTTGATTTTCAATCGTGAACCTAGTGGTTTAAAGCTCTGACACTACGGCAACGTTTCGGTCTAAGGCACTGATGGGATAGTGGTTAGAGCTTCTGATTTCTGATCATGAAGGTAGTGGTTTAAAGCTCTGAAATTGCGGCAGCATTTAGATAAGAATTTTCGACACATTAGTGATTATAGTTTCCAATTGTCGACAAGCCAACAATTGAAAGCACCGATACGTTCAGTCTTGGGGTTTCGATCGCTGAGGCTGAGAAGATTAGTCATTTGAATCTCTGACACCGCGGTAGCATTCAGCCTTGAGGTTCCAATGCATTAGTTATTACAGCTTTCGATCGCCAACAAGCTAGTGATGGAAAGCGTCGATACATTTAGAGAGAAAGCACCGATGGGCTAGAGGACAAAACTTCCGATTGTTGATGCATAAACCATCGCGATGTTAGTCATTTGAGGAACCAACACTATATCAGCATTGAGGCTTGGGGTTTTGACGGGTTAGAGGTCAGAGTTTCCGATCAGAGAGAGGGTAGAAAATTTTGGCGGATTAAACAAGAAATATCACATCAGTTAACCGCCGAAACGCTGGCTTTTGGCAGAAAATTTACATTGGACCAGCACCCATGATCACTATCAAATGATTTGGTTATTAAATGATTCACTTAGTGAACTAGATCTTCACAATAGATAGACAAATAGTTTTGTAGGGTTTGAAACCCTAATATGAAAAAACTCTCACTTTCAAGTATTTTTGGTGTAAACAGATCGAATTTTCAAGATCTGTTTTTTTTGTAGAAGGCTATAAAGCCCGAGAGTGATTTTATAACAAGGGTTCAACTTCAGGGATTTATGAGCTGATAATGCTTTCAATATTCTCATTTCACTTATTCATGATATAATCTCTTTTGTTGTGATTTATTTAGCCATCATCTCTTTCTTTATTGTATTTATGCCTGAATGTGTATTTAGGTCATTTTCAGATTGATTAAAAAGCTGATAGCTGTCATCCTATTGGTTTATTAGTGCTATTTGATTTATAAATACCATCCTCATTAGGATTTAGCCATTTATATGCATGTGTTTTGTATGTAAGTCTTCCATCCTGGTGAGTTCTCCATCCCTGCACCTTATTGTCGAACTTCTAAGCAATTGCAACTAAAAGCCTTATAAGCGAGTGAGTTTTATGAATGCCTTGAGAGTGGAAAGGTTATATAGGTCAACTGACTTGATCCATATCAAAAAACCCTAAAAACATTGTAAGTTACTAGGCATGCTTGAGCTACAACCTAAAGGAGTTTCCTGGAGTGATAACAAATTGGCACCGTTATCGGGGAGAGGAGATTGAAGCTTAGCTTCCTTGGGAGATGACATAGATCCATGCTTTGATGATAGACAAAGCTTGGACATTATTATGGTTGTAATCATCTATCTGGAGACTTGATTGATATAATGTGGCTTCAAGAAGACCAAGTACTAGAGCAAACCCAAAGGGGCCACTAGCAACACCTGTTTCAGATCCAGTAGAAATTTTGAGGAAAGCTAGGGCTTTACTAAGACACACCAGTAGTGCTACAGAAAAAGCTACATCAAGTATTTCAAGAAATCTTTTTGCTATTATTTCTTCTGCTGAAACTCTTAATTCCCAGGAATATTTAGATACATCAGAAAAATATAGGGATTGGGCATCTTCAAGCACTACTGCTTGTGAAGATCCAATCCCTGGTGACTCCACTGGGATAAGTATACCACCACCTTCTCAGCAAGTATCTTCATCAATGATACCTTCCATAACCCTATCCATACCCATTTCCAATATCGTTTCCCCTCAATTGACCAACATGAAAAGGATCCTGGTAGCTAGGCATGTTCCCTTAATTTTGTCAAATCCTCTTGCAGCCATGCCTACTGGGGATTATCTCAAGTATATGCCTAAGTTTATAGGGGAAGGGGATTTCACTGCTGAAGAAAATCTAGAGGCTTTTTACTGCTATGCTAAAAAATATTAACATAGAACAAGAAGATGTATGGACTAGGGTTTTTGTGCAAAGACTAGATGGCCAGGCTAGGAAGTGATTTAAGGAAATGCTTGCCAGATCAGTGGCAGGCATAGAGGCCCTAGATGAAATTTTCCTAAAGCATTGGGGAGAAAGGAGGGACCACCTCTACTATATCATAGAATTCAGCAACCTGAAAAGAGAAAATGGGGAGTCTGTCTCCAACTTTACCAAGAGATTCAACAATATGTAGAGCAAGATCCCTACCAAAATTAAGCCCACTGATACCTTAGCTAGGATAACTTATACAAATTCCTTTGACTCTTACTTCTGCTTACTTCTCAGAGAAAGGAGATCTTCTTCCTTATCACTCATGCAGGATGCCGCCCTAGAGGTAGAGTCAAACATTATGGCATCTCAGAAGGTAAAAGGGAAGATAGACAAGAAAATTAGCCAACAGACTATAATGGGGCTTTGAAATCAGAGAACAAGATTGAAAAAATGACCAAATTGTTAGATAACCTAACTATTGAAATGTCTAAATTGAAGGACCAAGGACATCTACCTACGAGGGGTAAAGGGCCAAGTGACTTTGCTCCTCGAAACCCAAATTGTGTTCCTGATAGAAGAGGAAACCCCCCAGTTCAGATTCTCAGAATGGAGAGAAATCAAGGGGAATATCAGAGGATAAGAGCTCCATTTCAAAATGTTGTGTTAGAAGAAGAGCCCGAATTCATTGAAGAAGAAGGAGAAGCTGAAGACAATATCTACCGCATGGAGGATGAGGTGGACTATTCTTTTCTGACATAAGAAGAATATGAGGAATCCCTGATCGATGAGTAGATCACTGAAGAGGCTATCTATCTTGGCGATGGTTAGGGAGGTTACAAATTGAGGTCTAAGACTATTGCTCCCCTCAAGAAGAATGTCATACCTATCAAGTAGCTTGTTGCACCAGCTAGAAAGGTTGTTGTTTTACCAAAGAAAGTGGTTGTCCCATCCAAAGGATTGCATAAAATAGAAGCTTCTGCCACACCTGATCAAGTCCAACTCAAACATACAGCTCATGAGGTAAGGTTTCTAGATAGGCTACATTATTCCTTCAACCTCGAGTCTGAAATTCAAAAATTGAAAATCCCTTTCCCTTTAATTGAGCTAATGAAGAATGATGCATTCAAAACCTTCATTCTGAATTCCCTTCAACCCAAGGTGCACATTGACACTAAATTTGTGAACCTGTAAGATGACAAGCCTATTGTAACCCTGGTCCCCATGATCGAAGACCTAAAGGACTCCTTCCCACCATTCTATATATCCTTGAACATCCATGATAAAATCCTCCATAAATTTCTGCTGGATTCATGAGCCTCTCATAACCTAATGCCAAAGGCTATGATGGATGAGATTGGCCTCAGCATCACTAAGCCCTACCATGATTTATTCTCCTTTGACTCTAGGAAGTTCAAGTGCTTGGGCTTCATCACAGGACCTTGCTATAAACTTAACGCAGCTACCTTCAAAAAGCGTAATGATGGACATTGTAGTGGTCGATATTCCTCCAAAATTTGGCCTATTGCTGTCTCGGTCATGGAGAAAAGGACTAGGTTGTACCCTTCATATGGATCTCATGTATGCCACCATTCATATGTTTGGAGGGGATACTAAGAGGCCGTAGAGGGAAAATCAGCTAGCATACATTATAAGTAAGGAGAGCCACTCAGTGAAGCACCCCATCTACACAGCGGACACTCATTTTGGGTCTTACATTTTGCAAATAGATGATAATTAGTAGACATCAGTTAAGCTCACTAAGCCCACTCGTCAACAGCCCAAAGAAGTAACAACAACAATTTGGACCGTGTATTTTGATGGGGCTAGCGCTCAAAGCTCAACAGGAACAAGTGTAGTATTGATCTCCCCATCTAAGGAAAACATTCACCTGTCTTATAAGCTTGAGTTCAAAACCACTAACAAAGTAGCAAAATATGAAGCCTTTCTGCTAGGAGTTAAAGCTGCCAAGGAAATGGGGATCATGTGCATGAATATTTTTGGAGATGCAAACCTCATCATATAGCAAGTAAACAACACTTTTTAGACAAAAAATATCAGACTCCTTTATGTTTTTTGAACTGTCATATATTCCTAGGGCTTTGAATCACCTAGTTGACTCTCTGGCCATCTTTGCAAGTCTGTTTGTTCCTCCTTTAGCCCCTATGCTCAGCTACGATGTTCAGGTCAAGTACAGACCCTCTCTGCCAGACAATGTAAAATTTTGGAGGGTGTTTGAGAATGATGATGATATTAGTAAATTCCTTCAGTTAGTAGATATATTATCTGACATACACATAGACTAGGAAAACCTTAACATGGAGGAATCCAAACAACTTAAGTTAAAAGATAAAGTGACCAAGAATTTTTTTTTCCAATTGCCCAGAAACTACATACCCCGAGGCCTAGTACCACTGGAATAATTGTTTGATCACAATGACATCCCTCTCAAGCCTACCAAAAAGGAGCTAGACCCTGCTATCCAAGAGCAAAACATAGGCAGCCAAAGCTGTCCTAAACTGATAAATCTTTCCACAGGGTTGAATGTTGATCAGAAGTCTAAATTTTGCAACTTGATAAAAGAGTTTGCTGATGTTTTTGCCTAGGAGTATAGTGACCTAAAAACTTATGACACCAATATCATCCATCATAGAATCCCTTTGGAGGACACCACTCCTTTCAAACAGAAGCTAAGACCCATCAACCCTCTCTTATTACCAGTGATTGAAAAAGAGATCCACAAGCTCCTTAAAGCCAAGATCATAGTTCCCCTCAAATATTCCAAGTGGATTGCAAACCTAGTAGTGTAAGAAAGAAAAATGGAGAAATCAGGTTGTGTGTGGATTTTAGAAACCTGAACAAGTGTTCCAAGAAGGAAAACTATCCACTTCCCAAGATGGAACATGTATTGCAGAAAGTCTCAGGGGATAGAGTTATGTCCTTCCTTGATGGTTTCTCTGGATACAACCAAGTTGTTGTGCACCCTGATTACCAAGAGAAGAGTGGTTTTACCACCCCCTGGGGCACCTTCATGTACGCTAAAATTCCATTTGGGCTAATGAATGCTGGGGATACTTTTCAGAGAGCCATGGACCTAGATTTTGTAGGGATAAAAGCTAAATTTGTGCTAATATATTTGGATGACTTAACAGTTTACTCTCACAGCCATCATGACCACTTGCAGCATTTAAGGAAGGTATTTCTGAAGTGCAGAAGGTATGGAATATCACTGAACCCCAAGAAGTCCCAGTTTGCACTCAATGAAGGAAAGCTCCTAGGACACATAGTCTCAGCTGAAGGTGTAAAGATCGATCCGGTGAGGGTGGAAGTAATTCAGCATCTATCAATACCAAGGTCAAAAAGAGACATTCAGTCCTTTTTAGGCAAGATAAACTTTGTCAGGAGATTCATTCCTAATTTCTCCGAGCTAGTAAAGCATATAACAGCCATGCTAAAAAAGGATGTAGAAATAAAGTGGACTGACCAGGCAAGAAATTCTTTTGAAGACATTAAGAAAGCCATCATGGGGGCCCCAACCCTAATTAGTCCCAACTACACCAAGGGTTTTTACATTTTCTCTTTTGCATCTTATGACACAGTGTCAGTTGTACTATTAAAAAATAATGATGAAGGTCTTGATCATCCAATTGCTTTCTTCAGTAGAACCCTGAGAGATGCTGAGCTGAAGTATGACCCAATTGAGAAGCAGGCTTATGCTCTATTAAAATCTTTGAAGACTTTCAGAATCTACATTCTCCATGCAAAGGTCATTGCATATGTCCCTTTAGTTGCTGTTAAGGATGTTTTGACTCAGCCTGACATTGAGGGGAAGAGAGCTAAGTGGATTGCCAAACTCATTGAGTATGATGTAGAGGTGAAACCCACCAAACTGGTAAAGGGATCATTAGGTCTTTCCAAACTCATGGCCAAAGAAAACTGCAAACTGATAGGAATAAATTTCACATGTTTCAGATCAACAAAGGTGCAGACTGTGGTAGGAGTTGAAACATAAGTAAATCAATATCAGAATAATAGTCCATCAATAGCTGAGAACATATCTTCATGTGACTGGTACTCAAGTATCATTCAATTTTTTCAAAAATAGAAGTTTCTCCTGATCTCACTCCTAACCAAGCACGAGCTCTTAAGTTGAAATCTGTTAAGTCTTGCATAATTGACAAACTGTTGTAATAGAGGGATCAGTCTGGAATTTTGTTAAGGTGTCTAGATAAAGAGGAAGCACAGGAGGTTATGCATCACTTTCATTCCAGTACATGTGGAGGCCACCACTACTAGAAAACCACAGCCCACAAGATCTTAAGAGCAGGATATTATTGGCTAGTTCTCTTTGCTGATGTGTGCACTTTTGTAAGGGCCTGTGACCAATGTCAAAGATTTATAGGGAAGCAGTAGCTCAAATCCCTGCCCCTTAGGCTTGTTACAGTGAATGGGCCTTTCCATCAATGGGTTCTGGATTTCATAGGTGAAATAAATCCATCTTCCAGTGGAAAGCATAAATGGATCTTAGTAGCCACTAACTACTTTACCAAATGGATAGAAGCAATACCCACCAGAAATGCCACTCATCAAGTCATCATGAGATTTATATATGAGAATATCTTCAGCAGGTGTGGTTTCCCAGTAAGGTTAGTAACTGATAATGCACTAGCTTTTAAGGTTGGGGCATTAGTTAAAATGTGTGAATCAATGGGTATTCAACTGGTGCACTCCACATCCTATTACCCACAAGGCAATGGCCTGGCTGAGTCATCCAACAAAATATTAATTAGAATCATCAGGAAACTACTAGAGACAAATCAAAAAAGCTAGGATTCAAAGCTTAAGTTTTCTTTATGGGCTGATAGGGTAACAAACAAAAGATCCATATCAACTTCTTTATTCAAGCTAGTTTATGGAACTGAGGCCATATTTCCTATCCAGCTCATCCTTCTAGTGGAAAAGTTCTTTCAGGAAGAGGAAGATGAACCAAATGATATGATGAGAAGGGTAATGGATTTGGTGGAGTTATAGCAGATCAGGGAGAAAGTTGTAGGGAAATCAGAGGCTCATTAACAAAGGATAAAGGGAATGTTTGACAAAATAACAAAGGTAGACAACTTCCAGGTCAGAGATTGGGTCCTCAAGTGGGATGATGTCAAACAAGACAAGGGGAAACATGGAAAATTCGACTCTTTGTGGATTTTCCCTTTTGTGATAGCCCAGGTACATAAGAATAACACCTTCAAATTGCAGAGTCGGAAAGGTAAAGAGGTATTTGATGGCCCAATAAATGGGTGGTTCTTGAAGCCCTATTTTATTTGAGGCTCTGAGGCCTTATGATTGTAAATTAGTATATAGTAGGTTGTTTTGTTTTCAGAATAAACTCCATGCCCAATGGAACAATAAATGATAGTGTTAAGTTACTTAGTTGCTTTTAGGGAAAGGAATTTTGGTCTGGGGTTCTTGGGACCTCACTGGGAGGTTCCCATCCCCAAGTAGGAGCCAGATGTTATCTCCCAAAATAATTTATTTCGATAGTATGAAGAATTTAATTCATGCAATGAGGGATATGAATAGCACTGATAGTTTGAAATCCTCTATTTTTTATTTGGATGAAACTTTCACAAGTTGTAGCTTTAGCCATTGAAAGTTGGAACATAAATAACAGGTGGAAAACCCCTTCAGTGGTTAGATGTATTGCTAAACTTTTTACTACCATCAGAACATTTTTAAATAGCGATCAGAGGTGTAGTCCTCTATTACGTCAACATTTTAGAGTTTTAGTTCGCTACGGTGCCGCCACTATGGAGAATCTAGTGTTTTGAAGTCCCGATCATTTTTTGGATTGAAGTTTTGATCACGAAGCTAGTGGTTTAAAGTTTCGATGGGCTATAGGAAAGAGCTTATGATCGCCGTGTAAAAACCGTCGCGAGGGTAGTGATTAGAGCTTCTGATTTCCGATCACGAAGCTATTGGTTTAAAGCTTTGACACTGTGGCAACGTTCCAATCTAAGGCACTGATGGGATAGTGGCTAGAGCTTTCAAGTTTCGATCATGAAGCTAGTGGTTTAATGTTTCGATGGTTAGCATTTTGGAGTTCTGATTGTCAACAAAGAGTTTTAGTGGCTAGAGCGTCTGATCACCAATAGATTAGTGGTTAGTCTTTCTAATCGTTGATGCTTATAAATTAGTGATTTGAACTCCCGACAGCACTCAGATTTAAAGTGCTGATGGTAGTGACTAGAGCTTCTGATTTTTTATTGTGAAGCTAGTGGTTTAAGGCTCTGACACTATAGCAATGTTTTGGTCTAAGGCACCAATGGGATAGTGGCTAGAGCTTCCAATTTTGAATCGCGAAGCTAGTGGTTTAAAGCTCCGACACTATGGCAACATTCTAGTCTAAGGCACTGATGGGATAGTGTCTAGATCTTCCAATTTTCGATTGCAAATCTAGTGGTTTAAAGCACCGACATTGCTGCAGCGTTCAAATAAGAAGTTCCGACACATAGTGATTACAGTTTTCGATCACTGACAAGCTAGCAATTGAAAGCACCGATACGTTTAGTATTGGGGTTCCGTTCACTGAGACTGAGAAGATTAGTCATTTGAATCTCTGACATCGTCGCAGAATTCAGCCTTGAGGTTCCAATGCATTAGTTATTACAGCTTCTGATCGCCAACAAGCTAGTGATGGAAAGTGCCGATACATTCAGATATAAAGCATCGATGGGCTAGAGGACAGAACTTCTGATTGTTGATGCATAAACCACTACGATGTTAGTTATTTGAGGCATCAATACTGTGGCAGCATTGATTCTTGAGGTGCCAATGAGTTAAAGGTCAAATCTTCCAATCGGTGACCATGACGACAGGGTAGAAAATTTCGGCGGATTAAACAAGAAATATCACATCAGTTAAGCACTGAAACGCTGGATTTTGACAGCAAATTTACATTGGACCAGCACCCATGATCACTATCGAATTATCCAAATCATAATTGATTCACTCAGTGAACTAGATCTTCACAATAGATAGACAAATAGTTAGGTAGGGTTTAAAACCCTAATATGAAAAAACTCTCACTTTCAAGTATTTTTGGTGTAAATAGATCGAATTTTTAGGATCTATATTTTTTGTAGAATTCTATAAAGTGTGAGAATTATTTTATAATAAGGGTTCAACTTCAAGGATTTATGATCCAATAATGCTTTCAAGCTTCTCATTTTACTTATTCATGATATAAGCTCTTTTGTTGTGATTTGTTCAGCCATCATCTCTTTCTTTACTGTATTTATGCCTGAANTTAGATTGATTAAAAAGATGATAGCTATCATCCTATTGGTTTATTAGTGTTATTTGACTTATAAATACCATCCTTATCAAGATTTAGCCATTTATATGCATGTGTTTTGTATGTAAGTCTGCCAGGAAGGTGAGTTCTCCATCCCTGAACCTTATTGTCGAACTTTTGAGAAATTGCAACTAAAAGCCTTGTAAATGACTGAGTTTTATGCATGCCTTGAGAGTGGAAAGGTTATATAGGTCAACTAACTTGATCCATATTAGAAAACCCTAAAAACATTGTAAGTTACCAGGTATCCTCAAGCTACAACCTAGAGGAGTTTCCTGGAGTGATAACACTATGCATAAGCTAAACTAGGTATACACCATCAGTAACCCCTTACTTATTCATATTTTCCAAAGATTGGGGATTTTAGAAAGGTATTTTGAGCATGTATCTTACCATCAAATCCCAAGGAATTTGAACGCAGTGGTTGATTCATTAGCAAATAATGTTTTTTATTTTTATTTAGCTCATGTCTAATGTTAATTTTTAATTTTTTGACCACATATAAAAGATCACAGAATAAAACACATATAGGTATCCATTCATGCACATAACACATCACATACACACATATATCTGTAAAAAGAGTGTTTTATATATAACCAATACTAAGACAAAAAAATTGATCCAGAAGCCTCTGTGTACCCAAAATCTCGAACCATCAAAGTTTCTAGTACATTAAGAGGTCAAACTATGAATCTTCAATTATTTCAGTATGCATACAATACAAAAAATGAGTCACTTTAGACTAATCCTTGTGCTCATGATAACATATAATAGCATGATCCACTCTATGGAGTAGCCTCCCAATATTTCCTAACACTCCTTTGGTATGACGATGATAACGCCTAGGAAGGTCATCAATAGAAATGTTAGGAACCCTCATAGTTATCCTCTGTAGGTTGTATTTAATTTCTTGAAGCTCTTCCTTTTCTTATACATTCATTTTAGCTATATCTAACCACCCCTTGCCTTTCAATAGGCGAGGCCTTATAGGTCTCGATGAGCCTATCTACGCAAAATTGTAGGATATGTCTTAGTATCACCAAAAATACAAAAAATAAGATATGGTATAAAAACATAACAATGTGGTAGTATCCTTATTACCTCAGTCATCCCACTACTTTCCCGTAGGAAACAGAAGGTAGGGGTCACCTCTGTAGTCAGTCCCTACATATGTGTAATCCTTAACCATCAATAGTTGGCCTCGTAACTAATGGAAAAAGACAAAACCATAGGTAATGGTGGGCCCTATACCACCTCTATGATGACCCATAGCCTCGACCCACTGCAACATACATAGATCCTATGGATCCAACCTATTGAGAGACACTTGTGGACATAACAAAGGCACCCTCTTAAAAAAGAATGATACTACTACCATCCCGTAGTTGAACTATTTTAGCTCACCTCATCGACATTTTGTGAGCTTGTCTTTGAGTCTTACCAAAAACCCCTCATACAACATGCACTCCAATGCATACAACATGTGTTCCAAGGTAGTCTCATGAGCATCTATACTACTTGCTACCTTATATATGGTAGAGGATACAGTCCTTAATGGCCAATCTACAATATGTTTAATCAATATATTACCCCCTTGGGACCTTATCCTGACTACACACTACTCATCAATAAAGTAATCAACTGGCATATCCTTTCCTCTAGGACCTGTGAACAATATTAGACTCCCTCTCCTAGACATTCCAATCAAAAAATAGATTTCCTTGACATCTATCATTAGAATATGGGTCCCAACCCTAAAATGCTACTGATCTGAATTCCACATATGTATCAAATGGTACAACAAGTGAACATGGTCTCTCATTCCTAACACGCTAAAATATTTAAGGATTCCAAACTCCCTTAGTTCCCTCATGGTCATCGAATCATTGGATGCTTAGGAATCATCCAGTTCATGCTCGTGTTCCTTCCAAATCACCATTTTTTGAGTGAAACAATTATGGGACATCCATAAGGTAACCATTATACCCCATTCATTGAAAGAAAACTTGGATTTCATTCTTGGTTGTGGTTTTTTGGAGATTCATGGTCACTAACGCTCTTTCCCCATGGGAATACAGTGACGATGTAGTCTCTCCTAAGATACAGAGCACCCCTAACGCTCTTTTCCCTTTTGAGGAGTGCATCGATGCACATCCTGAAAATTAAAAGAACATTTCCTTGGGCACTCCCTTCCCTTTAAAAAATCCTACCAAAACACTACAAAAACATGATAAAAGATGAAATTTCAACAATGAAAAGGAAGGGAAGGATGTCAGTTCTTACTTTCTCTTGACAATTTATTGAATGGATGCCTGAAACTCTTGGAATATTTGTCACAAATTCCTCTCTCAAACACAATTTTCAGCCTAGCTCTATGGTAAAAAATCACAAAGGTAAGAAATTTTAACTATTCCGCTATTTTATATTAGTTTTTTTATTTTTTAATTAAGAATAATTAGTGAAATATTTAACTAATATGATTTTTTACTATGAATTTTCTATAGTTTTCATGGTGGAATTGTTCTAACGTTGCTTTTGAAAATTTCAGGGTGTTATTGGGTAGTTTTGAGATTTTCACACTCAAGTTCAAGTTGAAAAACGTTTCGAGACCTTTTTATACCCTCATCGTGCTCGCGAAAAATTCAGTGAGAAAGGTATTGAGTGTGCTTTTACTATTTTTTCGGACTTGTTAAAATGGACAACAAAAAAGTGAAACCACTTGGGAGTCATCTTTAATCTCTTTTCCAAGATCCCTATATATGAAAAGATTGCCAAGTGAACTTTATTCTTCATGCTTGTAAAAATACGTGAACAGTCGTCCATTTGGTGATAGTTTACCCCTTTTTTGGACTGGTTGGACTCATTTATGAAAAAGGTATACACAAGTTGATCATTACTAGAAGATTTCTCCTAGGTAGAAGTTTATACTTTTTCATACATTGGGGACTAAATCTACACAAAATTCCACTTCTGAGTCTTCTCAGTCATTTCAGACTCTCTAAATATGAAATAATGAGTGATTTTACCTTCTCTGGACTCATAAAATATATGAGAATGGACTCATCATTTGATGAGCTATATCTTGCGCTTGTTAAAAAAAAGGATGTACTCATCCATCGAGATGGGGAAATTAAGAGAATGATGAATATCTTTGATTTGTATTAATGGCATCTTTGTCTACGTTTTAACATCGCATCTATCTATAGTTTCATAAAAAAAATTGGGTATTCATACTGTCATCAAATTGATCGACTTTCATGAGTAATTTAACTCCTTTGTGTTAGTTCAAAGAATGCATTGTCTCATCTCTACATCAATCGAGTGAACACTGCTGTAATAAACCTAATAAACCTAATTGGTTATTATGAGTGATATTTCGTAATTCATTTATTAGTTAGGATAATTAAATACAAATGATTAAGCGACATGTCTATTGATACATGTCTCTACCAATAGGTCATATTTATACTTGTCAATTTCTATTGTAAAGACATCATTCAATAATCATATATATATAATATTCAACATGTAAGATTTTATCCTTACAAGTAGTATCAGAGCAGTTTTACCATTTAACAATGGTCAAGGAAACTCCTTGTGGGAGAGAAGAGAGAAGAGGGAAAGAAAAAAAAGGAACAAAGAAAAAAGTTTAAAACCACAAATTATAATAATATATATTACTTGTTTAAACCCTAAATTCTCCTTTTCCAACAAAATTCTAAAATAATAATTATTCTTATAATATTTTAATCTCCCCCCAAAAACTATATCTTTTAAACTATATATATATATAGTTTATAAAAACAATAGTAATAAATAATAATATCAATTAATTAATTAATTATTATTCAAGAATAATTGAAGATTTTGTACAAGAAAAAATTGATGCAGGAGCACTTGATGCAAGCCAACAATGTGGTGAGTTGGTCACATGATGTCGCATATTTTTGGTGGTTTTGTTGAGTCACAGTTTGTTAGCGCATATAGGAATGATGGAAGATCATGAATCCCTGCGAGAAGATCAAGCCACAGTTTGTTTGTTGTGATAGAGACGTTTTCATAATGATTTGTAGTTGTCTGTTTTTTGGTTGCAGGAGCACTTGGGGTGGGAGTAAAATTTTAGTTTAAATAGGAATATTAGAGAAGTATAAGGGGTTATGTTCTTCAGGGTTAGAATTTCAATTCATATAAGGGAAGGTCAGATCTATGTCTGGTTCCACTTGTAAATAACTTGAAAAGACTGAAGAAGGAGAGTTGAGTTGTGTGTTTGTTCTATTGATTAATAGAAGGATTAGTTGTGTGTTTCCAGTGTTGTTAGCCTATATGCATGTGTTGTTTGAATTGTGTATTTGTGTAGAGCCGACTTCGGTGGTTTTCTAAATACCTGTGTATTTATGTGAAATTGTTGGTTCATGCATTAAATTGTTGCTTGAATAGTTGAAATAGGTTGTAGATGCATGTATAGAAGTGTTAGGATAATGAATCTTGAAGATTGCAGGCTGGATTGATCGATTCTCTGATCAATCGGCGTAGCATGCATATTTTCTACCCTTAACAAGTTTTGCAAAGAATGAACGATGAGGATTCAGTCTGCAAACAAAGATTTGATGGTCTATGAGAGATCCACAATGGAATTTGTGAGGGCAATAATGGATCTACAAAGATATGTGATATCTACATCAAAGAGTAGACCGACAGTCGTGGAGAAGGCCGCAAAGATATGGCACCTGGAAAAATTCCGGAAGAAAAGTTGTGGAAGGAAAGTTGTGGGGGAGCATCTTGGAAAGTTGGTCAGGTATTCCACATCCTGCATCCTACATCATGCAACCCACATGTGGAAATGTTGTTGCAGAAAAGTTGTTGCGGAAGCAGAATTGTGGGGAGGTAATTTTAGAGAACAATTTGGCCGAGGGATAAATTTGGTAATCCTGCTAAGTGTAGGAGCCACCAAATCCTATAAGTGTTGGTTGGGTTGGTTGTGATTGATCCAACCTGCACAAATTTTGGTGTCAGAGAAAGGAGAGTATCGTGTAAGAGAGAAGTGTAGCAGTAGAATCCTAGAAGGAGCAAAGAAGAGTGCTAAAGAGGTTATGGATAGAGGACCCATGTTACCAAAAGACCAAGTACAGAGAAGGGGCTTGGTGAGGTAAGTTGTAGCAGTGTGAAAGAGAACTATTATTGCAGGGGTTTAGTGCAAGGGGATGGATTCATGCATAGGTAGAGAAATAGGTCGTGATAGAGGTTGACCAATGGTGAACACAAAATTTATGGAGGAAATGAGGGAGCTACGAGCATGTCTGGAAGCCATGGAGATAGACAGATGAAGAGACCTAGAAGCAAGGGATGTAAGTGAACCTGAGGATGAAGAGAAAAGAGAAGAAGTTGCACCTATGCAGGAAACACCTGAGCTAAGGTATTTCACATCGATTCTAAGAGAAACTTCAAGGCCAAAACTTGAGTGACAACCTGTGATGGAAGTCTCATTGTTGAGCATCTCATTGACTGGATTAGTGAGCTGGATAAGTACTTTAAGTACAATGATATTGAAGAAGACAAGAGAGTCAGATTCATTGTGACAAGGCCGAAAGGGCATGCATCCATGTGGTGGGATAGTGTGCAAGCAGAAAGAAGGAGGAAGAATAAGTCATTGATAAATAGCTGGGATATGATGGTAGCAAATATGAGGGTTAAGTTCTTGCCCAAATATTACCATTTAATGTAGAAATTCTAAAGCCTTGATGGCATAAGGAATTTCATAAACTGGCTAAGGATCTAGGCACACAATTAACCTCACAGAGAATTGTAGAGAATTAGCATAATGAGAGAAGAAGAAGAATTAATGAACACAAATTAATGAATGATCAATAAATGATAATTGATATTATTACATAGGTAATACATCCTTATAAAGGAAAAGGGAATTGCATGAAGACAACTCAAGCTAGATCATAAAGAAGGCTTACTAATTAAGCAAATCCGCCATAGGTGTAAAAAGCTGATCCCAAATCAGTCCTGGAGCTCATGAATTATCAAAGTGGCTTAGGAAAGATAAAGAGTGATGGAATGACAACTCATACATGCTTTTCCAAGGAGAAAAGAGTGGAGGATGAAGAGGACAAAAAACTAGTTCACTTCACCTAGTCTAGCTTTCCTATTTGCCTTAAAACACTGAAAAAGAAGGAAATAAAGCAGAAAAAGCAGAAGGGTGCCTAGGAGGCCAGGAATAAAGTAGAATTGATTCCTAGAGGTTTCCCAAGTGCTACATGAGTCAAATAAGGCAATTTTTACCACTATGGATAGGTAAAAGACAACTTGCACAAGGTGGGACACATGAACTAGGCTAATAAGACAAAAATAATTAAATTAATGTCTAAGGTAGTAAACTATGGGTTGATTATTCTAACACCCCCCCTTAAGCCTGACTTATGAGAAATATATTAGAAAGATATAGGGCCCAGCAATAAATCTATGGTCACCCTTTTTACAATTTATGTTGTCCGAAGAAATGAGGAAAGAGGCAAAACCTCAAGGGGAAAATCCTCCCTCAAGAAAGGACATGAAAAGCAATACCAAAAATGTTGAACTGCTGGTGTTACTACTGCTCCAAACTAAATGCTGATGTCTGGAGGAATCTTCTTCTTGGGAAGAAGATAAATCTGCTCACCTGGATCAAAGACAGCTGTAGGATGGAACCTGGGGCCATGTAGAACAACTGAAATCCAATGATGTGAAGGAAACATTGAAGGATCTTGAGACTTGTAATCAGCTCCAAGATGATGATATGACTTGAAATTCAAACCAGTAGAGATGAAATGAGCTCCATATAGGTGAAATAATTGTTCAAGTGAATGTATCATGTCTCCATATTCATTTACACAGAGAGGATGTGTGCAAGTGATCATGTAGGAACATAGAGAAGGCATGGGATCAAAGAGTGCAAATGCATGGGCTCCATGGGTTGATATATCTTTCAAATAATCCAAGATATCACAAATAAACACAACAGTAGACTCATGGGAATATACTAGTAAAGAAGCCTCTATGGTAGAAGTATGAGAGAAGGAAAGATAGTGATGTTCAAAATCTTCAAGGAGCTTCTGAGAATGAGTGCCAAGAACAAAGGAGGAGCTACAGAAGCACATGGGATCAAGTATGGTAAGTGGAAAAACACTGGAAGGACTTGATTTGGCTAAGCATACATCCTGGATATCACTGGGTTGCGCACCATCAAGAAAAGAGGCATGCACAAGGTGTGAGAGGTCTAGCATATGGATCTCAAAATACATGATAGAAGACATAGAGAACACTGAATGTGTGAGTGAATCATCAATAGCAATAGCATCTCCATTAGTCACTTCTTTTTCATCAACAACATCATGAGAAGATGAATCAAGATCTTCAACTTCAAGAGACACAAAAAAAGATGGTTCTTCAATATTTGCTTCTTGATTGAAAGAGGAAGCATTTGAATCAAAGAGAGTAGTAGCAATAGGAACTGTATGAGAAAATTCTTCTTCATGATCAACTTCATCAGAGACTGTAGAGGTCGAGACATATTGAGAGAGAGAAATCATTGAGGAGCTAGAGGCACTCTCCACATAGCTAGAAGGATCCTTATTGTCCTTTCCCAAAACTCTATCCAATGTTGTCCAGAGATCCTTTGGGGAATCAATAGAATCAATAAGGTAGCACATGCATGGAGAGATAGATAGGAAAATAGCTCCAATTTATCTATCACAGTCATTCAACTAGTCACTTGGCTCTTCATAAGATTCTTCACCAACTCCAATAGATATCTCATAGAGACCTTGTCTCTTTAGATATGAAATCATCTTCAGTTTCCACTATGAATAGCTTGTGAATGGAGAAAGAAAAGGAACTGATATTCTTGAATCCATTCGAAGTTGAACCTGCAAAATAAACCTGCAAGTCTGGAAAGGAGGATTAATTAATGAACTCTCAAAGCTCTGATACCATGTAGAGCTTTGATATCCTCTGCTCTAATCGCATGAATAACTTGAACTTTGAGAACCTTAGCTATGATACCATGTAGAAATTCTAAATCCTTGATGGCATAAGGAATTTCATAAACTGGCTAAGGATCTAGGCACACAATTAACCTCACAGAGAATTGTAGAGAATTAGCATAATGAGAGAAGAAGAAGAATTAATGAACACACATTAATGAATGATGAATAAATGATAATTGATATTATTACATAGGTAATACATCCTTATAAAGGAAAAGGGAGTTGCATGAAGACAACTCAAGCTAGCTCATAAAGCAGGCTTACTAATTAAGCAAATCCCCCATAGGTGCAAAAAGGATGATCCCAAATCAGTCATGGAGCTCACGAATTAGCAAAGTGGCTTAGGAAAGCTAAAGAGTGATGGAATGACAACTCATATATGCTTTTCCAAGGAGAAAAGAGTGGAGGATGAAGAGGACAAAAAACTAGTTCACTTCACCTAGTCTAGCTTTCCTATTTGCCTTAAAACATCAAAAAAGAAGGCAATAAAGCAGAAAAAGCAGAAGGGTGCCTAGGAGGCCAGGAATAAAGTAGAATTGATTCCTAGAGGTTTCCCAAGCACTACATGAGTCAAATAAGGCAAGTTTGACCACTATGGATAGGTAAAAGACAACTTGCACAAGGTGGGACACATGAACTAGGCTAATAAGACAAAAATAATTAAATTAATGTCTAAGGTAGTAAAGTATGGGTTGATTATTCTAACAGTTAATTCTGTATAGATAGGTATAGAACCTTAGACAAAGATTGCTAACAGTGAGAGAGTACACTGATGAGTTCTACAAAGTAAATCTAAGTGAAGGATATGTGGAATAGTCAGCAGAGAAGGTTTCTAGATATGTCAATGGTCTAAGGATGGATATCCAAGAAGAGACTAGCATGATATCACCTAGAAAAATGGAGGAGACATATCAATGTGCCTTAAGAGATAAAGAAAAGATAGTGAGGAAGCAAAGCTTCAACAGAGGTCGAGCTTCAACCAAAGGAAGAGGAGAAGCAGTTCAAAGAGGAATATTTGGAGCATAGAGGGGAGAGTCCAGTAACTCCAACCAGCAAGAGAAGCATGGTAAAGGAGGTGAATCTAGAAGAAGAGGAACTTACTAAGGAGGTAGAGGTATATAAAGAGGTAGAGGAACTATCTATAGGTGATACAAGTGAAACCAGTTGGGGCATATATCATTTGAATGTCCAAGGAAGGAAGACGTAGGCTAGAGAGGATCCTATATAGCTCAAAATGAGCAGCAGCAAGAATAGTCGACAGTGGTGAAATTTTTTCTAGATACGGGAGAGGCTTTGATGATGAATAAGGTCTTGTTGAAGCCTGAGCAGGTGCAAGTAGAGCCTGCTCAAATAAAATCTTTATTCAGGACCACATGTAAAGTCCAATGGAAGTACTACAAGATGGTGATTGATAGTGGGAGCACTGACAATCTTGTTTCCATAGAGATGGTGGAGAAGTTGAGTTTAAAGAGGGACAAGCATCCTATTCCATACAAAGTATCTTGGTCACATAAAGGACATCAAATCCTGGTAGGTGAGCAGTGTGAAGTTTATTTCCAAATAGGTCCATATAAGGACAATATTCTATGTAATGTTATGCCCATGGATGTTTGTCATATACTGTTAGGAAGACTGTGGAAATTTGATAAGAAAGTGATTCATGATGGTAAGAGTAACTATCATAGTTTTGAGCAAGATGGGATAAGACATGTAACTCACCTTTAAAGGAAGCTGGTACATCCGAATAGTCAGCACCCAAAGTCCTGATGTTTTCAGGAAAATAATATTTGCAACAGATTGAGAAGGAAGAGTTGAACTATGTTGTGGTATGCAAACCGAGAATGGTGACAATGAAGACTAACATGATAGATCTACCTAAGGAGATTCAGGATATGTTGAGTGAGTTTAGTAACATCGTGGTGGATTATTTACCCAATGAGTTACCACCAAGGATGGATATAATCTCTCAAATTGATTTTAATCTAGGAGCTAGTTTACCAAGCAAGGAAGCATATAGTTTGACACCTCCAGAGAATGAATACATGAGGAGATAGGTCCAAGGATTATTGGACAAAGGATTAGTCTAGAGGAGTCTGATCCCATGTGCAGTACTAGCAGTATTGACATCAACGAAGGATGGTGAGTGGAGGATGTGTACTGACTCCAGAGCAATTAACAAGATTACTATCAGATATATGTTCCATTACCAAGTATGGATGACATGATGGATTGCCTAGGTGGGGAAATGTGATTTTCAAAACTGGATTTGAAGAGTGGGTATCATCATATCAGAATCATAGAAGGAGATGAGTGGAAGACATCCTTTAATACAAATGATGGGTTGTATGAGTGGTTGGTCGTTCCATTTGGATTGTCCAACACACCAAGCACTTTTATGAGATTGATAAATGAATTCTTGAGATATTTCATAGGTAATTTTGTGATAGTTTACCTTGATTACATTTTGGTTTTCATCCAAACAAAAGAAGAGCATTTGAATCATCTAAGATATGTTTTAGAGAGGCTTAAATAGGAAAAGTTGCTGGTAAATGTGCAGAAGTGTACATTTATGAAGCCAGGGCTAGTATATTTAGGTTTTGTTATCTCAAGAGATGGGTTGAAGATGGATCCAGAAAAGGTGCAAGAAATCATTGATTGGCCTTTACCTAGGAACATATTTGAGGTAAGAATTTTTCATGGATTGGCAAGTTTTTAGAGGAAATTTATAAATAATTTTAGTGGTATTTGTGCTTCTATTGTCGAGACAATTAAGAAGGATAGACAACCATTTCAATGGACAGCATAGTATGAAAGGAGTTTTCAGTTCTTGAAGAAGAAGATTACTGAACAACCAGTATTGAAGTTACTGAACTTCAAACACCCTTTCCAAGTAAAGTGTGACGCCAGTGGAGTAGCAATCATAGTTGTGCTCAGTTAGGAGGACATGCCTATAATGTATTTTAGTGAGAAGATGAATGATGCAAAGAAGAAGTACTCATCTTATGACAAGGATTTTTATGCTATTGTTCAAGCAATGAAGAATTGGAGACATTATTTTATGCCCAGAGAATTTGTGTTTTATTATGATAACCATGCGTTGCAGTACATTATGCAACAACCTAAGTTGAACCCGAAACATGTCAAGTGGGTTGAGTTCTTATAGAGATTTACCTTTTTGTTGAAGCACATAAGTGGACAGTCAAATAGAGTACCTGATTCCTTAAGTAGGAGACTACTGATTTTGCAAGAGAATCAGATCCAAGTGTTCGGTTTTGAGAATTTAAGGGATTTGTATGAGACTGACATTGATTTCCAAGAGGCTTATAGGGCTTTGTAAGAAACCAATGGAGATGGAAAGAGAGCCATGGATGGAGTATACACTATAATATGGTTTACTTTTTAGAAACAGTAAACTGTGCATACCAAAGTGTTCCATTAGAACTTGATATAGGAAAAACACAATGGAGGTATGGTGGGTCACTTTGGAAGTGATAAAACCTTTGGACAGTTAGGTCATTTATATTTTTGGCCAAGGATGAGGTCAAAAGTTGAGAATTTTGTAAGCATGTGGAGAGTATGTCAGCATTCTAAAGGAAGAAGCCAGAACACATGATTGTATACACCATTTCCTATTCCAACTAGGCCTTGGGATTCTGTGAGTATGGACTTCATTCTGGGTTTTCCAAGAACTTAGAAAGGACATGATTCTATCTCCATAGTTGTTAATAGATTCACTAATATGGAACATTTCATTCCATGCTACAAGACTAGTGATGCTACACACATTGTTAACTTATTTTTCAATGAAGTCGTGAAGCTACATGGTTTACCTAGAATCCTTGTATCAGACAAAGATGTGAAGTTCACAGGTCATCTATGGAGGACCTTGTGCAAGAATTTGGGTACCAAAATGAAATTTAGTTCAGCATATCACCCACAGTATGATGGACAGACAGAGGTAGTTAATAGGAGTCTAGGGAACTTGTTGAGAATTTTGATTGGAGAGAGTCTGAAGCATTGGAAGAGAGTATTAGATCAAGTTGAGTTTTCCTATAATGATTCACCAAACAGAGGTACATGGATGAGTCCATTTCAAATTTTGTATGGAATGCATCCAAGAGGAGTGTGTGAACTTTGTGACTTAGGTAAATTGGAGAAAAGGAGTGCTGATGGAGAAGAGTTTGTAATGACGATCAGTGAACTATAGGAGCAAGTGAAATAAAGGTTACAGCAGAAAAACACCAGTTACAAGGCTTGAGCTGATTCAAAAAGGAGAGAGAAGAACTATGAAGTAGGATATTCAGTCCTAGCATATCTAAAGAGAGAAATATTACCAAAAGGAGAGTACAACAAGATGAAGATGAAGAATATTGGACCCTGCAAGATACTCAGAAAATTCTCAGCAAGTGCTTATGAGTTAGAGATTCCTACCAGAGTGGGTATTTCACCAATATTTAATGTTGTGGATCTATATCCTTATGTAGTAGGTGATGCTGGAACCTTTGCAGAAGGTGAAGATCCTACTTAAGGCCTACAATGGGTGAGGCAAATGCTTGTGGCATAGCCATTGGAAGTTGAGGCCATTCTAGACACTAAAGTGGTAAAGAGTAAAAGGAAGAAACATTATCTAGAGTATTTGGTCAAATGGAAGAACTGACGAACAGAAGATTCTACTTGCATGAGTGCTGCAGAGTTGGAAGCTAAGGGTTTCAATGTAGCTAATCTAATGAACAGAGGTTCATAATTTTTTCACCCTTGCGATTCTAATGCAGGAGCATCGTGGCATGCCAACAATGTGATGAGTTGGTGACATGTTGTTGCATATTTTTGGTTGTTTTGTTGATTCATAGTTTGTTAGCACTGATAGGAATGATGGCAGATCATGACTCCCTACGAGGAGATAAAGCCACAATTTGTTTGTTGTGATAGGAACGTTTTCATCATGTTTGTTAGCTGTTTGTTTTTCAGTTGCAGGACCACTCAGGGTGGGAATAACAATTTAGATTAAATATGTAGATTAGAGAAGTAGAGGGGTTTCTATTCTTCAAGGTTAGAATTACAATTCGTAGAAGGGATGGTCAGACCTGCGTCTGGTTCGACTTGTAAATATTCTGAAAAGACTGAAGAAGGAGATCTGAGTTGTGTGTTTGTTCTATTTCTTAATAGAAGGATTAGTTGTGTGTTTGCAGTGTTGTTAGCCTATATGCATGTGTTGTTTGAATTATGTATCCGTGGAGAGTCGACTTTGGCGGTTTTCTGAACACTTGTGTATTTCTGTGAAATTGTTGATTCACACATTAAGTCATTGCTTGAATAGTTGAAATAGGTTGTATATGCATGCATAGAAGTGTTAAGCTAATTAATATTGAATATTTCATGATGGATTGATCGATTCTCTAATTAATCGGTGCAGCATGCATATTTTCTACCCTTAACAAGTTATGCATAGAATGAACGACAGGGATTGAGTCCGCAGACGAAGATCTGATGGTCTAGGAGAGATCTACAATGGAAGTTGCAAGGGTGATAACATATCTACAAAGATATATGAGATCCACATCAAAGAGTAGATTGAGGGTCGTGGAGAAGGCCGCAAAGATCTGACGGCTGTAAAAATTGCGCAAGAAAAATTGCGGAAGGAAAGTTGCGGGGGAGTAGCTTTGGAAAGTTTGTCGGGTATCTCACAACCCACATGGAAAAACTCTTTTGTGGAAAAAGAGTTGCAAAATCAGAATTGTGTGGAATTAATTTTAGAGCATAATTTGGCTGAGGGCTAAATTTGGTAATCCTGCTAAGTGTAGAAGCCACCAGATCCTGTAAGTGCTGGTTGGGTTGGTTGTGGTTGATCCAAATTGCTCCAAAAATGGTCTTCGATGTAGGTGTAAATGGTTTTTTTAAAGAGATAAACCAACTCAAGAAGTTAAAATTAATTAAAAGTGGAGATTGAAGAAAACAAAAGAAAATATCTTCAAGTGAAAATATCGGATATCGACATTGCAACCCAATTTCTTCATGAAGACATAAAATAATTAGTTTAATAAACAAAAATATTGATGATACGATGACGACAAGGAGAGTCTAAGAAGCATGTGGACAAGGAACAATCAGAGGCGCATGTGTCTTACTTCTCAAGTTAGTTGAAAGATGAAACAATGGTTACGCCATATGTATCTTCAAGCATGGAAGAGCAGAAAGAAAATTTTGATGATATTGATAAAGGAAAATTCAAGATCACTCATCCACCTATGCTAGAACAAAAAACACATACATTGATTCCCTACATTCCCCTCACATAAGGTTCAAGGAATCATAGGTAAAGAAGGATAACAACCATCATTTGAAGTACAAGACACAAAGATAAATGCCTAACCATAACCACCATTCAAAGTACAAGACTCAAAATAAGATGTGGAATCATGCATAAGTTCTAGAAATTTGTTGCAGCTTCATACAAGGAATGGAAATGAGTCGTATAAATCGTCCAACCTACACAACCATAAAATCGATAAAAATGGCTTGTGAAGCTCCAAAACAAAGTCATATTGTAATCTTAGCTCATAACCCTAACATAAGCTAAGGACATGATAATACAGACAATAACAATGACAATGAAACAAAATTTGTAGAGGACAATGATAAATCCCAAAGTATAGAAGATCAAAATGAACCTGAAGAAAAATTGCTTGAGAATAGGAATGAAAAAAAGATAGAAAAATATAATGACAATACTAATGCCAATGCCAATTTTGAATAAGATATAAATATCATAAATTCTAACAACGAAACACCAAATGTTGATGAAGATATAAACATTTTACAGGTTGTTGCAACTTAGAATGTTTGAGGTCAAATGGTTCCCAAGGAACAACGGGAGACAAGGTCATCAGATAAAGATAAGAATATAAATCATTTGATTATTTTTAATGAAACACCAATTGATGAAATAAATACATTAAAGGGTGCTTCATCCATAAAATTATGCAATGAAACTTCAAATTAAGACTCCTTAACCAATCAGATTGAATTAAGTTGCCAGTTGTTTCCACTACATATAAGAAGATCCTAACAAATGTAATTGAATATCCAACCATGTTTAAAGATCCATCAATCAATACTAAAGAATATGTATTTCAAATATTAATCAGTACCATACAAAGCATGCAAAAATACCAGGGTTCAACATGTCGAAACAAGTTCATCCTGAAGATATTAGATTGAAACCTCAGTTGGATACTTTCTATGGTCATTATGGTTTTATCTACAGAATTATATGCATGAATAAAATTGAATGGAAATGTGACCAACTATTTCAGGAGTTATTAAACCTTGGTCCCATTATTCATGTTAAGAGTTCCGTTTTCAAATTCGATCACACCTATGTGTTTCTCAAAGGGAATTCTGTCAAGCACAACAACCCTATGAAGTTACAACTAATCAAGCATTTAATAATTTTAAATTAAGCACTCTTTACACAATATTCATGGTCAAATATTTTCAAGGCCACATGACTTGTAATAAAACTAACTGGTTATTATGAGTGATATTTCATAGTGCATTTTTTAGTTAGGATAAATTCATCCAACATGTAAGGTTTTATCCTTACAACTGCCAATATGTCACTTGTCATGTCGTTTAATTTTCAAAGGGATTTGTTACAACAATATACCTCTGTAGTTACTTTACCTTCCTTCAAGTTAGTCATATCTAAGTCAGTTATATGGTTTATCCTATATCATGATCACTTAAAAATCACCTTTGTTTCAAGTTTTGTGTCGATGATGGGGGGAAATTATGGCCATATTTTGAGGATTTTATTCCTGTCGACGTCATCTTATCATCCAGGAATTACTCTTAGAAACCAGTCAAGTAACTTGAATCCTACATGCCTCAATGGCATTTTTTCTTGGTTTTGACAGTGGGATTTCATTACTGGCTTTTGATCGAGAGATTTTTCCAATTGTTCGACTTCATCTTATCTATTCACATTCATAGGAATGTACTAGGGTACCTTGGTAATCATTGACATTAATGATGATTTCCCTCACACTTGTTAACATTATACATCAATGACCAGTAATCAAGTGCTTTTTACCATGTTTGACATCAAGACATCTATTCATGTGGATAGAATCATACTATTTGGGATTGGAATGAAGACCTTCAATGGTTAGGTATTTCCTTCAATATGTGCCTATCTCTAGGGTGTGATGGTGAATTTTTTGATTCATTTCATGGATCCACATTGTTTGTTTAGTGGATATGATCAAGTTTGTATCAATATGGCATAGATCTATAATGTATATTCCGTAGCTATGTCCCAATTTTAATATTATTAATCATGGATATATAGTGTATTGTTGGTATCCATTCCATAATCATTATACACGGATCTGCAGTGTATTGGTCATCAACCATGATTAGTGTCATATAGATTGTAATTGGTCTAATGACAAACCTTCACTCACCACTCTTTTGTCTCTAATTCCATATCAAATATAGCAAATCATTTCACCTATCATATCCTTCTAGCTTCATACTTTGGGGGGGGACTCTGTTATACCTAAAATTGGTTTCTATGCTCAATCCCATGAAGTGATATGTCCAAAACATCTTTTGAAGATATTTTTACCAATTCTAGGAGGTATACCATACCTTTCCTCCTGACACAGGGCGTTATATCTATCTAGCGCCTCTTTCCTACTAACACAGTGAGATGATGACACTTATTTCCATAAGAGAAATAATCTTAGTGCTACTTTTCCATGTACAAGGATCATCAGAATTGTCAAAAATGTAAAAACAAAATATTTTGAGAACATTCTAGATGAAATTCCTCATGGAGGTTTATCCCAACTACTTAGAGTAGGTGGCATTCATGCCCCTAATCTCTAGGTACCATTGCTCACCTTCCTCCCAAAATATCTCGATCCATTTCGGCTTCCTTTGGCCTATATTTATGATCTTCCCTTCATTTATATGGGGAGGTAAGAGAACCAAGAGAGCACCTTTATGTTGTTGGAATCACTGCTGGTATAGAAGGAAAAGAGTGTAGTTGTGAGTGAGGGTGGTAAATCTTGTAGAGTGTGTGTGAAAGTGATGTCAAAGGAATTTTGAAAACAAAGATGCAACGTCAAGGCTTTGGCTATGGAGTTCTTCTCTTATATTATTAATACAAACATGTTCCCCTTTTCCATTAATGATTTGTGTTAATATTGATCATTCATTACTTTTATCCTTGACTATTAATAAATATATTTGAATTGTATTGTTTCTTTCACTATTCTATCTTATTCTTCATCTTATTTTGTACGTACAACTAACCACATAAGAATCACAAGGAAATTATAACCTTCATAGTTGAGGTAAGAATGCTTCACATTCAAGTAGTTCCATGATCTAGGGAAATGATGCATCATTGTGACATTTTGTTCTATATTTACCCCATGTAGACTAGGGAAACAATCTTTGTTCGCATTGATTGAGAATTTCTAATAACACCTCCCTATCTCTCTTTCTCAATCCATATGATTTAATCCTTTGTTCCCTCCCTCAATCTCCCTCACTAATGTATCTACTCTCTCTCCCTCTCTCCACTCCTTACCCTACCTCCCTTACATTCTCTCCCTCCTTTAGTCATTCTCTCTCTCAACCTTGCTCTCTCTCATTCATCTATCTATCCCTCTTTGTCTCTCACTCCCTCTATACCTCTCTACCCCATATATTCATCCTTCCCACCATCTCTCCCATTTCCTCTCTCCTTGAATATGTCCCTCACTCTCTTTTCTATCTCACTCACTCTCTCTCCCTCTTTCATCCTCCCTCCTTCCCTAACTATATCCCTTCTACCCTCCCTCCCTCCCTCACTCTTTCTCCCTCTTTTAATCCCTATCCCTCCCTTCCTTTCCCTCCCTCCCTCCCCCTCACTCTCTCTTTATCTACCTCCACCCATCACTCCCTCTAATTCCCACCCCCCACACTCTATCGCTCATCCGTATTCACACCCTCCCTATTTATCCCTTCCAATTCAAGTGTCTAAATATTTTTTTTCTATTTGTTTTTACTATGAGAAATTATTTTACTAAAGTAGAAGTTTCCGTTGAACTAATACTTTGCATATAGTGCCTACATTTCACAATAATACAGTCCATAGTTGATAACTAAATGTAATAAAATCTATCATATAAATTACTTGAAACCCTCCATCTATAGTTTTCACTCTCTTTGTATGCCCCCTAACTTCCTCTCCATCTCTCTCTATCTATCTTCCTCCCTCTATTGACTACACCCAGAGAGAAAAATTGTCAAAGATTCCTAGATTTATTTTTTTGAAAATATGAAACATTGTTTTTTAATAACGATAAAACTATAGTTTTAATGTTATATCTATCGTAAATACTTTTCCAATGTTATAACGAATGTCAAAATATGAGTTAAGGATCAAAGGGAATGGCCAAAATATTAATTTTGTTTATTTATGTCACAAAACCATTGACAAATTTTTATGGAAAGAAAACATTTCTTTGAAGGTGTACACACATTTTTAATGCTTGCACACTTTAGAAATTTGCATGTGTTTTTTAATGAATGTGCACTATGAAATGCACACAAGCTTTTTAATTCATCTGTACTTTATAAATGTGTCTGCAATTTTCAATTCGATGTAATTCCTTCTACCTAGAACTTTGACAAATGTTGAAGCTAGAAATTAGGAAAACATGTGTGTTCATAATAATGTGAGTGCAAATTCGAAAATTGAACTCTCACGAATTGCCATTGCAATAAAATTGTGTACAATCTTTGTGCGAGGAACCTGGTGTATTATATATAAAGGGTGAAGTATAATACCATCGGAATCAGGGTGTTAACTAATACACCACATAGTTAGGTTGAGTAGCATTAGGAGCCAACTAATATTGAGGTGTATTCAAATAAAAAAAGTAATTATATTACTAGTAAGTGATATAATTATATTAGCAAACATATGTAGGTACAACAATGTAGTTAAGGAGAAGTTGTTAAATGTATCCTAATACTATGAGGTTTTGTATGATTGAGAATTTCAATTTTTAAAATCTAATAGCTTGGATCACATATGTGGTTGTAGGTACTATATTAGAGTACTTTGAGTTTGTTATATATTGAGGGATTAGCAATAATGAAGCTACCATATGAGGGAAAATGAAGAAACTTAGTTTGATGAAGATGAAAAAAATGGTTAGATTGGGTTTTAGAAAGAGAAATTATATGTTAGAGTTTCATCTATTTAGACATTTAAGAATCATCTTAGAAACTATCTTAAATATTTCATGACTATCACAACAAATTTGGGGTCTAAAATTGGCATCCTCAGAAAAATATTAAAAAAATTGGTATATCAAGCAATACTAAGAGGGGGGGAGAATCAATATTAATCAATCTATTTAAATAGTTATCACTTAAAAAAAATCAACAATAAAAACAAAACACATAATGTTATCGTGGAATTCCAATTGGGAAAAAACACCAACACTATCTATTACTGCAAAATTATATTTACAAATATTTTTTTTCCTGCTACTACAAATAAGGATACTACAACACCCTATTTACTACCAACTACTGGAAGGAGGATATGAAAACCTTGTTTATCAGCTACTACTGAAAGGATGCTTCAACAACTTATTTTCCAGCTACCACTGGAAGGAGGCTACAACCCCCATTCATGCTTGAAGCCTACCCTAGCACCACCATTCCACCCTAATATGTTAATTCGATCTCTGACTTCTGTACACCTATGGATATTCCAATTGAATGTACAAAGACACTAATTTGAAAGTTTAAATCATTTTTCATATACCCTCAAATGTATCTCTTCATCTAATAGTCACGAGTCTTCATCGTGACTTTTCACAAACAAAAACCAATTCGAAATTACCTCTCTATTTATCATTTTTAACTATGTTTAAATTTATCAGCCACAACCTTCTGTAATTTCCTTTATGCATTGACCTTTCTACAATTTCCTTTACACAACAACCTTTCTGTAATTTACCTTCCACATTTAACCTTTCGCAAAGTGGTGTTCACAATGCTCATTTTCGCAACTACATTTCTGTAATTAACCTTTTGTAATTAACCTTCTGCAACAATCTTTCTGCAATTTCCCTTTTCACAATATGCAGGAAATCCTTCCTTCCACAATTGTGGGTTGTGGATTGTTGATCTACTTTTCGACTTTTCTTGAAACTACATCCGCAATTCTTCTTCCACAGTTATGGATTGTGGATCTTCTTTCCAACTCATCTAGAAATTGATTCCGCAATTTGTCTTCCACAAAAAAATTTCTGCAATTGCGGATTACAGATTGTGGATTGCAGGTCTTCTTTTCATAAATTCTCAAACATGAATTATGCAAATCTCTTTTGCAATAGTCTTCCCATAGTTTTAACAATCTTGCACTTTGGCATTCCAGAAACTATTCTAGACCATTGATATTTCTCTCTCTTATGATCTGGGTCGTCGAAATATTCACTTCATAGAAAATTAGCATTATAATCAACAATCTTGTGTTATTCATTTGTCATTACTGAACTCCTTTGACATCAATGACAACCATATTCAACATTCTTCCCCTTTGGCATTGATGGAAACTATTTCTTAATTTTCCAAAATGATTTGGGCCCTTTGACATTAATGATAAAGGCTTCCTTATGACCTCTCCCCCTATCAACATATATCCCCCTTACATGCTTCCTTTCCTCCTTTTTACTCAATGTAAGGATATAACTCCCAACTTATGTCTAAGATGCTCAAATGCTTCTTTGGGTAGTGGCTTACTGAAAATGTCTGCAATTTGTTCCTTCGTATCGATATACTCCAATTTGACCACTTTTTGAGACACTAGTTCTCTTAAAAAATTATATTTTATTGGAATATGTTTTTTCTTAGAGTGCATAAGAGGATTTTTGGATATCTTTATAGAACTTGTATTATCATAGTGTATAATAGTGGGGTCCTCATATTTTGTTAAGCACTTAATGATGACACATTACACCATATAGTGTAGTGCATTACTCCCTATATTGTGGTTCATTACATATTATTTATGTAGGCTTGGGTTTATTAGTTGTTATTGTACATCTTTAGCTCCTATATATAGGAAGGAGATATTCTCATTTTAGTCATCATAGTATCTTATCTTGTCTTGTGTACAGAGTACATTGTGTAAGGAGGTTCCTTCCTTGAAGAGGATTAATATTTATCTCTGATATTCATATTTTAGGCATGTATTACTCTCTTATTTTCTATTTCTTCTCTTTTTATGCTATATCTGGGACTTGGTTGCATAACATTTGGTATCAGAGCTCTTTCCTTGGGACTGACTTCTGCAAAAATAGTCATATTCAAACTTTCACTACAACTTTATTTCTAAAAGGATTCAGATATGAAGGTTAAAAACCCACTTCAAAAACACGCCAAAATATCTCCAATGAAAAATTCAGATCTTGAACATTTACAGTTTCATAGATAATTGTAGAGGAATATAGGGTTGTTTACTAGTCCTACAACTAGTCTAAAACAGGTGTTCTTGGGAAAAAGGTCATAGTTGAGGAATCTAAGATCCACATGGAGTGAAACTAGTTGCATATGAAATAATAAGTACCAAGGTATCTTTGGTAGAAGTTATATATACATAAAGATAAAAGTAGACACGTGGCATACAATACAAGTGCACTCTTCTGGATAGGACAAAAATAAGAAGCTTCGGTATATTTGCAATAACGTTTTTTTGAATCATCCAAATTAGGTCAAACCTGTGGCATTGGAAATATTACAGATCAAGGTATTACAGGACGAATTTTTATACTCATAGGAGTCGTAATTCAAATTTTACCTCAGTTAAAATTCGACCCTAAAACAGCCTTCCAATCAAGATTTGAAAAAGGTATGTCATTTTGTATTTGAATAGCTTTTAATAGAAGGATATATTTGTGGTAAACCATAGGGTGTGATATTGTTAAAAATTCCACCAAAAGGAAGTGTAAAGAATCATACTCCACTCAAACCACCAGAGAATTCATCCCCAACTTATGAGGAAATGGAAGACATTTCTTTTAGAGTGTCCAAGTTGGAAAATATGATTAAAGGAAATCTGAAAATTGATAACTTTGTTAAATTGGAAAAGAAGATGGCTACTAAAGAGGATCTCAAAGGGATTGCTAGTAAAGATGATATTCAATACTTGAAGTATTTTATCAAGGATATCAAGCATCAATTGAGTCCTCAAGTATCTACTCAAGAAGAGGATAAGGGGGGAAAAGATGACTTATTCCAGTCACGTCTGGAGAAAATTGAAAAACAATTGAAGAGTTGGAAGTTGGAGTCCTACAATGTTGATGATTCACTACAACATCATGGGTTCAATTCAAGTCCAAGAAACTAATTTATCCCCAAGATTGACATGATAAATATTAATGGCAAGGATCCAATCAGATGGATTTTTCAGATGGAGCAATTCTTTGATCTACACCAAGTACCCACTATGCAAAAGGTAACTATTGCATCCATGTATTTAGAACTTGATCAGTTTGTATGGTACCAATGGATTTTTGACCGTAAAATGGATTCTATTATCTATTGGTATATATTCATAGAATAATTGATTTCACATTATGGGGATAGAAATAGAAACACCTTCTTCAATCAGTTGGTAAATCTCAAGCAAAAAGGTTTAGTTACAGATCACATCAAGCAATTTTAGCAGCTAAGTCTTAGAGTGAAGTATATTTCAGAAGATAATTTGTTAGATCTCTTTATTATAATCTTGAAATATAACATTCAACATGAGGTGGATCTCTTTGATCCATCATCTCTAGAGAAGGCTTTCATGATGAGAAGGAATATTGAAAATAAAAATATGGCAATGACTACTAGAAAGGATTTCTGCAACACATATAGAGAAAATAATGTTCCTTCTTCTCAACCACCAAAAAGATTGACACCCCAACAACTAGATGAAATAAGAGAAAAAGGATTATGCTTTAATTTTGACAGCAAGTATAGTGATGGACATAAGTGCAACGAGAAGAAATTATTCTACATAGATTATGAAGAGAAAGAACCAAAAGAAGAGGAAGCATATCAAGAAGAGGTGACTTCAGAAGAAATAGAAGAGGATACTTCACAAGAAATTACTCCCACCATATATTGTCATGAATTGGATGGAATTATCACTCCTCAAAGTTTCAATATAGAAGGATACATCAAAAAGAAGAAGGTAACAGTGTTGATTGCTCATGGTGGTACTCATAATTTCATTCACTGTAAATTAGCCAAAGTTCTCAATTGCTTTGTTTATCCAGCACCAAAATTTCAAGTAATGATTGCAAATGCAGGAACTGTAAATTGCTCAGAAAAATGCCATAGTGTCAATCTGAATATGGGGGAATATGTGTTGAATATTCCAATGATTTCTATCCCAATGGGTGGTGCTGATGTTTTCTTGGGTGTCCAATTGTTACAATCATTGGGAACAGTGGCTTTTAATTTTCAAAAAAAATTCATGAAATTTTCATGGGAAGGTAAAGAATATGAGTTAAATGGTATCACAGGAAAACCAAGAAACGTGATAAGCTCTAATGGTGTGACAAAGTTGTTAAAAAAGGGACATCAAGGTATAGGTGCACAATTATGCTCATTAGATGTTCAAACCTCAAAGTTTCCTATCTCCTTAGATCTGCAAAGGGTCATTAATAAGAATTCCAAGGTATTTGAATATATTCCCAAAGGTATTCCACCTATTCGTGACTTTGATCATGCTATCCACTTAATTGCAGGCATTGTTCCTCCTAACATCGGACCTTACCGATATCCCTATAGCCAAAAGAGTGAAATTGAGCATATGGTGGCTGACATGTTAAATGCTAGAATAATTAGGCCTAGCCAAAGTTCTTACTCTGCACCAGTGGTAATGATACCCAAGCTAGATGGATCATGGTGTATGTGTCCTGATTATAGAGAGCTCAATCATATCACCATTAAATATAAGTTTCTGATTATTGTCATTGATTAATTGTTAGATTAATTACATGGAGCAATTGTCTTCAGAAAGTTGTATCTTTGTTATGGGTATCATTAGATTCAAAGCAAGGATGAAGACATCCACAAAACATCATTCAGAAATCACAAAGGTCACTATGAATTTTTTGTCATGCCATTTGGACTAACAAATGCACCTTCCACATTTCAAGGTTTGATGAATTCTATTTTCAAGCCTTTCCTTACAAAATTTGTGCTAGTATTATTTGAAGATATTGTTGGCAAAACCCACCAACAAATCCTTGTTGACAGGGTTTTTCACTCTGTCAACTCCCAGCCAATGCAATCTCCCTGAGAACTAGCCCAGACAGGTCTTACCCTGCTGGAAAATGTCCACGGAGTGGATGAAGTATCACCTAATATGTTCAAGGGAGAGTTGTAGAAACCAAGTTTTCAGCAGTGGGGACGGAGGATATGGGGATCCGGCGGGGAGACACCATAACTACTAGATCCAGAGCTTTGTAGTCAATGTTAAGTCATTTCCACAACTTGTAGAGTGCATCCAGAACTTATGCAAAAATTATTGATTCATTTACACAACATCATACAGTTGTCACAATATCGCGAATACATCAACATTGTCCATAAAACATGTCATCTTATAGTGCAACAGAACATAACAGACTTTAAAACATATTGCATCAATATAGCAGAAAGAGATTAAATAACAACAACCTCATAACAAAATAGGTTGAAACATCATCACAGATTAAATCATAGCAGTGATAACAGAGAAGATTTGTGCAACAACTGTCATATCATATTAATCTTGCGCAAAGGATCTGAATTACACAATTCTTCTCCAAATCCAGAGACTTCATACATCAAGAAAATCCAGATAAATCGCAGATACACTCGAAATTATTCAAAAATGAGATTTCACTAGACCTTATGCAATAATTATCCTTTTATGTGATTCTCCTATGATGATCATGATCCTCTTTTTTATTCCTTCTTCTACTTGAAAAACTAGATCTACAAATAGGCTTGCACTTTTACATTGAGGGTCCACTTCTAACTAACTTATAACTGCTAATGACCTATTGTAACAAAAATGGGTCAAATAATATATAAAAAATTCAAATCAGTTATTCTTTCGCCCATCGTGCTGATCTATCCTAGAGCGATATCATGGCAGCTTGTGCAGCTACCGCAATGCTCCGCAAATCACTTACCAAAACTCCTCGAAATAGGCCCCCAACATAGTCTTTTGGCTCTTCCTTGAGCCACATTAGGTTGATAGGATATGTGCCGACGTCCATGCCTTGAAATCTTTGAATTGTTGCGCGATCTCACGAACCTAAAATTGGACTTTGTCAGTAGTACTCTGACAATCAGTTAAATCCTGCTGCACTGGGTGCTCTTCTCTGGCCTTGCTATTGACCATTTCTCAATTCTCTTGTACTTCCTGTACCATGGAAACTGCTTTAATAGCCAACTGTCCATTGATTTCTTGAAATTCATCAAGCTAAGTACAATTCTTTTGTTGGCGTTCTTGCGCACGGGCGGCTCTCTATTGTACGTCCTTCAGATCCTATACCCATGTGATTTGTACCATCAGTGGCATGGCCCTCAGTGATTTCTTCAAGGTTGTTAGTTGACCTTCAACTTCTTGCACTTGTACAGTCAGTTGATTGAGCTACTTGTCCTGTACAATGCTCTACCAAAACTGTGTTGTCACCTCCATAGTGGTTTTTGCCTCTTGCTCCATGATTTCGAACTAAGTTGCGATGTCTTCAGTGGAGGATTTCCTTTCCACAACCTTCTCTAATGGCATCATAGGTTGTACCAGGGAAATGAGCATCAAGTTGGTATATTGAATCTGAACAATATTTTTCCCCAATTTCTTGGCGTTTTAGACTAGGGTGAGCTCAATCGTGTTCTCAAAAATGTTCCTACAGGCTTCAGAAACAGCTTGCTCGACTTCACCACACCTAACACACATCTGTGCCTATTCAACGATCAGATAGTCTTGCACCTTTTCAAATCAATAATCTCTTCAGCAGCCTTTCACTACATCTTAGCCTGCATCACCTTCAAGGCATCGATCTCTTGCATGTTTTTTTGTGCCAGCTGCACCCAAACATGATGCAACTCATCTGCCTATTTTTGCAACTTATCTGCTATGCTCTGTGACTGGACATAGCCCTCAGTTAGTTATTTCTATCATTCTACCAATTCCATGGTGGCAACATGCTGCAACTCCACTAACTCCATAGCAGACAACTTGTTCAGGTCCAAAGCCACACTTTGGATCAGTCGTAGCAACTGGTGAACTTCCTTATTTCCCGTGTCGATCGTAGTCGGGGGAACTTGCATGTTCCTAGACCAGGGCTCAGTTCCAATCGATAGGATGTCCTACATCATAGGTCTCGTAGATGTATACTTAGAAATAATACCAAAAATAGAATCTAATCGATCTCTTACCACATTGAATTATTCATGGTTTGACTCTTGGATCACCTTTTTCATAGCTGCAGATGATTCAGTGACCGCTTTGATAAGCCACTGCAGTTGGTCCTCCATCCCCGACCTGGTACCACTGCTTGCCTCATATTCTTGGCACCATTTGGTGTGAATCTCCTCTCACATGTACTGTGCTGCATCCTCACGGTCCGTTGAGGACTCTTTGTCAGATTTGTGAGTGCTCAGCTCCTTTTGGGTAGGCTCTTCTAGGGCATCCGGTGGTGGCTCCTTAGACAATTCCTCCTCACTCACTAATTTTCTTCACTCTATCAACCACTCTTGGACAATATCATCCAATTCTTATGTTGTGACTTTGTAAGGGAAAGGTAGCCACTTTAGGTTGGGGTCTCACCATGCCTGAATGTAGATAGAGTGGGGAACGATGGAAAACTGAAGGATTTGCTGATACTTGGCCATAGCATAAGGAGAGACTCAGGGAATAGTAGCAGCTATAGCTTACAATGCTTCCCAATAAACCCAAAATTGAATGGTGCAGTCCACCTGGTGACCGGGCTCTTTGACCCACCACAAGTTATGATATCTTATACATCGACACTCCTTTTCCCCATCAAATATCATCAATTGATAATCTTTCAGTTCCATCCAGGAAACTAGCACAATAAGGATAAACAACCAACTATATGAAAATGGCCACCTAGTCTAAGAAGCAAGTGCATCTTCTAGCAATTGATTTATCAAAAACAGAGACCAATTCATTTGCACCCCCTCAGCACACTTTTGGGCACATGCGGCAACACCTGAATTGCATTAGATTGGTCAATTTCCATGAATGACCTTTCTTTCCAGAATCCTTACGCCAATGCACACCACCTATGAGTTTATACTATCGATGTGATACGCACGACTGTCACGTTGTAAGCCAAAGCGCTCCTTTAGCTACTTGGAAATATTTTTATCAGTATCCCACCCACGGATATACTACGTCGGATCTTCACTGGCCTTCGGAAAGCCTATGATGCTTGCAATCAAATCTACTGTAATAGGGATTGACATGTTCAACCAAAGCATCCCTCTATGAAAACAAGGAAATAGTTTCTTTACACATGCATGGGATTCATTCAATCACCCAAAATGAGGCATGTTGATGAGCCCCAACAATCCAAATTGATCTAACCCACTTGCCCAAGGTTTAGGAATCCACCAAATTGGGGCACCAGACCCCATCGGGACTGACTCATAGGGCTCATCCTTGACATATTTGAGTAATAGCAAGTCACGGTCTTCAAATTTAAACATGCTCAATGCAGGGATGATGTCGACCAGGAACGTGATACCTTTCGGCAGTGGCAGCAATTTTGGTGGATACTTCTAACTTTTTGACGGCTGCCTCAGCTTTGCTCTTGGTCATGTAGGAGTGACATATCCCAAAATTTCATGAACAGAGACACCCTAAGGCACCATGGACTCAACATATCCTGAGCTCGATAGCTCGATCTGTGTAGTTCCTTCTCCTTGCATTCTCGTCGACATGCGAGTTTGCCTCTTCTGTGGCAGCGTGGGACTGAGACTCTAAACCTGTCGCTTTGACTTCGTAATGGACGATGAGTCAAATGGAATGCTCATAATTTATTCTTCAATAGTCGTGGGCTGAATAGGGGACTTGTACACGCTTGAAATATCAATGGCGTCGAGGTCGCTCAACATGCCTTACACCCTCAACCTCAAAATGCACTCGACGACGCTAACCTTCAGTGCTGCAACTCACTCAATCAGCTCACAACCTACTGCACAATTCACCCTTTTGCTTAATATGCTGCTTGCTCAAGTGAACAATGCCATCCTCCCACATCCTGCGTGATTTTTATAGCCACCTCCAACTCAAACTCATCATTTCCAAATCTACGATCACCATTATGACTAAATATGGTATTAATTATTCCAAATCCGTCGACAATCCTACTCCTCTAATGGTCAGATCAATCATTAATGCGGTTTTCTTCAACAAGCACCACCAACCAACTGTTTAAACTACCTACATTTATTACTCGATTTGACAAACCCACATCCCTACAACTATCGCAAGTGGTATACCAGTCATTGCTACAAAATCTAACCTTACGTGACCTCTTCCCTGGGACTCACCTTGCTGCTCTTAAACCAAATCTTCATTTTTTTTTCATAGTGTATCAAGTAGTGCACATCATTGGCCCTAAACTATAGGGATTCCAGCAACTCCCATTGACAAGCGTCAGTAAGACTGTGCCATCTAATTTTTGTAATTGAACTGCACCACCAAAAGTAATGGAATGAACAAGATACAAACTTAACCAGTGCATTTGTAACTTACCAGGATGCTTGATAAACTTACTGTCATATAACGGCACTAGACCACCTTCTACAAAATGTTTTTTCTTAATGTGGCAATCTTGCCACGCCTTCTGTCAATCCTTCACAACCTATTGGTGAAAGCCAGCAATAAAGAAGTCTTCATCAAGTTGGATCAACTGCGCAATTCATTCTTCTAACACTTCTGCATCATCCATGCCCATCGCTACGGCAAGGTGCAAACTAGGAATGATGTACTACATGGGCATGAGTGGCTCTTTCCCACAAACAAGCTTACATGGTGTCTGGCCAGTTAGCCATTTACAAGTAGTGCGATAGGCCCATAGCACTGTTGGAATTTTTAGGTCCCAGTCATCGCAGTTAGCATTACATACCTTAGTCAGCATTGTTTCCAAGATTTTATTGAATGCTTCGACAGTCCCATACACCTGTGGATGGTATGGTGTACTCCTCTTATGCTACACCTACAACTCCTCAGTTAGATATTTTACAGTCTAGTTGACAAAGTGACTTCCCTGGTCACTCATCAAGATCCTAGGAAACCCAAACTGTGTCACAATATTTTCAAAGATGAATCTCACTGTTGTCACAGCTGTACAATCCACAACTGGTGAAGCTTTCGACCACCTAGTCAGATAGTCGGTTGCATTAATGATGTATCACGCACCAGTCCACCTCCCTAGTGGATTAATAAGACCGACAAAATCCATAGCCCACTTATCAAACGGTTGCAAAGTCACCTGCGGTACCAGCGGCATCTCATCCCGTCGCAATGGTTTACCGACACACTAGCAGACTTCATAGCTCCTCACATAGTCTACAAATGTTTTATGCAACATAGGCCAGCATAGTCTAGCACGCAACACCTTCCGCATAGTAGCTCGTCCTCCATAGTGGCCTCCCACAATTCCTGCATGTGCTTCTTCGAGAATGGGACCCTGCTCATGCGATAAAATACATCGTCGCAAAATTTCATCTAGTCCAAGATTATATAACTGTCCAACAATTAATTTAAAATCAAAAGCTTTTACTACCAACTACTTCTTTTGGCTAGTCGACATGTCCTTCGGGGCGGTGCCAATGGCCAAAAACTAAATAATTGGTGCGTAGTGATCATTTGCAATGTCAACATGGAACAAATGCACATCTGTCAATTTGTCATCAATATTGGTTGGTTCTTCACTATTATCATCCCGAGACAGATGATCTGGGCCAGTATTCAATGGACCTGGCTTCACAACTATTTCAAAATCAAACTCCTGGAAGAGTAACAACCATCGACAGATCTTCCCCCCCAACATAGGCTTATTGACCAGGCATTGCAAAGCATAATGGTCGTTGAACATATTGAAATGTCCACCCAACAAGTAGTTTAGGAAATTTTGCAATGCATAAACCATCACCAAGCCTTCCCTTTCCATCGTTGTATAATTTCGTTCAGTAAATGAAATCTTTCTACTAGCATATGTAATTGGGTGATCCAGGTTTCCCTCACCCAGTTGCGCAAGAATGACCCCCAACATGATAGAAGAAGCGTCAACATGCACATGAAACTCCTTATTCCAATTAGGAAGAACCAGTATGGGAGCAGAGACCATCTTGGATTTCAAAGTGTCAAAACTACCTTGACATTCCTGAGTCCATTCATAAGCTGCATCCTTCTTTAGTAGTTTCTCCATGGGGATAGTAATTGTAGCATATCCTTTGATAAACTTGCGATAGTATATGGTATTCCCAATCTGGCTTAAATCATCTTAACATTCATCGGTGGTGGTAAAATGAGGATTAGTGTGATCTTTGTCATATCGACCAATAGACCTTCTTTGCATACTATGTGCCCTAGTAGCATGCCAAATGGTGCACAAAAAATACACTTTTTATAGTTTAAGGCAATATGATGCCGTCGACACCTTTCCATCATCAGTCACATGATTTCCAGATGGTCCCTAATTAGTCCATAGACAATCCAGTCATCCATATACACCTACCAAAAATTTTGAATAAAATATTCAAATACAGCGACAACTACAAGAGAGAATACAGCTAGTGCATTCTTCAGCCCAAATGGCATGACTGTATATTGAAAACAACCCCACTCAATGACAAACATATTCTTATGGCAATCCTCCTTCACAGTTTGGATCTGGCGGTATCCCGAAAAGCCATCCATGAAAGAATACATCTCCTGGTCACCTATGCCTTCAATAACTTCATCTATAAAAGGAGTCGGAAACTGATCATGTATGCATGCATCATTCAACTTCCTTAGGTAGACGCAAATGTGGATTTATCCTGTCTTTTTATCTTGGACCACCATAGGACTTATCCACTCGGATTCTTCTATAGGCTCGATGATCCTAGCATCAAGCATCCATTCAATCTCAGCCTTCACATGGTCCTTGTATTGTGGAGTCAGTCGATACGGCCTCTATCGCACCGGTTTGGCATCTGGTTTCAACATGATTTTCATCTCCCCCTAGTGTCGTAAAATTCCCTTCATCTCATAAAACTGTGTCAGAAAAAGGTCCTGGAATTTATGTAGTAGGTCTGTGATCTTGGCCATGGTCTCCTCATCCCAGTAGTCTCCGACATTGGAAAATTTTGGGTTCTTTGCCGACCCAATGTAGAATTTTCGCATCCTCAACAGCTGACTCATTGAGTTCATCAGTATTTCTTGGGCTACGACATCATGAATTCCTTCTGACTCTAGAATACTAACATTTTGCAACTTGTCATCATCTTTAGGTTCCCCAGACAAGTTGTAGCAGGTCATCATGGATTGGACGGAACAATGTGCATGTGGATCAACGGGATAGGCAACAGGGGTGACCTTGAGTACGATGTTGTGGATGATTTGTAAAGCATTGCATACCTCTAGGTTGATGTCCTAAAAACTAAATGTCTATGCAAAACAAATAGAAAACTCCTCCTAAGTGGTGATAGTTCTACGCAACTCTACCACCACATACTAGGATCTAGGCATTTATTCTAGAGTGTGAACGAAAGTGTGGACCCATTCATCTCTGGGTCACAACACCCATAAAGTCTGATACTCGATTAAATGACTGGTGGGATCATTCCATCTGTCATATCTCCCAGCATGATATACCTCTAAATCATTGAAGCACACCATCGTCAATCTACGGCACTGTTCCTAGTCATGGATCATCTGTTTGTGTGTCACCCACCATTGAGCTGGAGTAGCCTTCAGTGCTACATCAAGAGCCAGTATCCTTTGCAGTTCAAAAAATTTCTCTTCAAATTCCTGAAAGAACTCTGATAGTCCTAGTAGTCCTTCATAAATGGGAAACTCGACAGTTTCAGTTGCGACCCATCAGAGAGACTGTGTAATCAACCCGCATTTCCTAAATGATAATTCATGCAACCTAGTCTGCCAATTTTCTAGAGCATCATTAGGGTCAGAGGACGTGGAACTTGCGCTACTGCATCCAAGTTCACCATCGACGATAGGATGGATATATTATTCAGATATGTTATAAGCATAATCCCAACTTCTCCTGACTTCATCCTTTACAGGTTTAATATATCGTCATCCCTCCTGAGGGTCCATAGGAGAAATGACCCTGACATCCTAGTTTTCACTCTGTCATAACTCATTTTTTGAAGTTGATAACCACCATACTATCATTATCCCATATGATCCCTAGTAGCGCAGGATAGGAACCACCATCTTCTACTACTTCTATCACATCAAATTTGGCATGTGTTTTAATACCTTCAATGTCGACAACCAAGTTTGAAACACCACCAATAGGCTAAACCTTTACCTAATTTTCTAGTTGCAACTACAGCCGCGACCATACCAATGTTGGATTTCCCATCAATTTCTAGGTTCGCTTGTTTAGAATGTTTACATCTGATCCAAGATCCAGAATGACCGAGTCAACCTCATAATCTTTGATCTGGATATTCTCATCTGCTTTCATGTCTTCCTCTTTTGCAAAGAATTCACTACATAATCCTTCACAGCCTTATCCAGGTGGTGCAATAATTTCTTAAGCTCGACAAGGGTGTCAGGGTCCCTTACCAGTGGTAGGAAACTCTCAAAGAAATTCCGCAATGTACCATGCTATCACGATGGTCCTGCCTCTACAGATAGATAAAAAGAAAATGGCATATCAATAATTGGAAACTTACACTGATTTCTCGAGATTGCATTCTTTCCGTCAAAGAAGGTGTCTTTCTCTGTCGCAATATCAAATTCCACCTTTTTCTTGCCAGTGAGATGAACTTGCTGCCATGGTCCATCATCTCCAGTTGGCATACCAGCACGAGTGACGATCCCAATGTCAACATCATTCATTCACGGCTCGGCCTAAATTGTTGCAACTATCGGTCCTTGATTCAAGTTCAATGGCAGTGTCTGATCCAATGACTGATTCATTGGATGGTTCTGAGTCTAAGGCTAGTTCTGATTCTGAGTCTACGATGGGACTTGGTTTTTCATTATCAGTTGGTTTTGTACTTGGAACACAGGTTGATTCTGATTCTTCATGTTCCAGTAACTAAGGAATATTTCCAGTCTGTCATTTTGCAATCAATTGAGGGTAGCTTTCAACATTATGATCGCTAGCTACACAGTATCGACACTGCGCATGAGGGCACTCCCTCTAATAATTCCCAAATACCCCACACGTGTAACACTACATTGATTCACGACCTCATCCTCCTCCTCGACCTCTGAACCCTCCGCAGAATCCTCCTCAAACTCCACATTTCTGAAACTATGGTTGGGCCATCTATTGCTATGCTGGGTTTAGTTTCTGCTAGAAAAAGTGTGTGGCTTGAACATATTGTGGCTGATTATATGATAGTTGTGGTTCCTAGTTATACTATGGTTGTACCATCATTTGTGGCTAAGGTGCAAACTGCGGTTGCACTATAAACTATTGATGTGGTTGCGCGGGGACAAACTGCAATGGAGGTGGTGGTGTATACAGTACTTGTGTTGCTATTTGCACTACTTATGGCTGCGCTTGCAATGTTCAGAGGTCCTCACATTTCAAAAAATATGAGTCATACATCCTTTCTTGGAGCAAATCATAAGCTCAACAGTTTTTATCATCATGTCCTACTAATCGATGAAATGTAGAGTACAAATTTTCTGCCTTGGTAACCATCTTCTGCATGTAATCACAGTTCTCATGTTGATGCCCATAGATCTAACATATGTGACACCATGGTACACTAGCATAACTCAATGGATTTGGGGCTCCGGATAGCAAATAATTCCAAAACATCAGACAGGTGTCCTTAGTATGTCCATCTCAATGGTAATGGGTGCACCAAAGAACATCACTATCTTCCTTGGCCTTTTTAATATCTTGCAATTGGAGCGTCAAATTGGCCAACTATGCTTGAATCTGGTTGATTTCGACTGCGCTTTCTCCCACTGGTGATGCCTCCAATTTCATTGCGATCTCCAGAGCCTCACTCTGTGTCGCAATCTTTTGCTGCATTAATGGTTGTCAGATATGCAGGACAAGCATGATGATGAACCATTCCTTGTGCTGAACATCACTCATCTGAAAACTGACCTGAGCCATCAATGTCTTAAACCGCTGATCAAAGTCCCAAATCATCTCATTTGGGAACTATTTGATCTCTTTCAATTCATTAATATACTGATCCTCAGACTTCGACTTCTTGAATTCTTCAAATAACAATTTTTTTATCTCATCCAATCTCTTTGGGGTACCCCCCTAAGGAATCTGCATGAATCTCATGAACCATTCTAGCACATGGCCCCTCAGAGTAGTGGCCAGCTGAATTTTCTTGACATTATCATTGATAGTTTGTCTAGCAGTCCATATCGCCTCAAATAAGAACTAGTATTACTATGGATCATTAGTGCCATTTCCATTGAATATTGGTAACTTCATTTTGTCGCCCTCCATTTTGGGATTTCTCCCTCCTGCTGGTGCTCTATTACTAGACTGTTACTGACACATTGAGAAAGTTGAAGCAGAGTGTGTATTTTTTCCTTGTGGTGGAGTAGTACGCGGAGGTGTGGGCACATTACTACCGGGGTTCGATCCTATTCTCCTTCCAGGCATAATCTGGGCCTAGTCATCCTCGTCATCACAAAAAGGTTGCTTTTTTCCATGTGGTTTCTCCTCATGGTATCACACTTTGATCACAGTAGGAGCTTCTCTTTTCCTATGCCTCTTCTCTTGAAACCTTGCTCTGCCCCTTGTACAACCACCTGTTTCCTCAGTGACCTTCACATTCTCACCAAAAATCATGCCCATCTACCCCTTACCTTTTCATTCATCTCCCCCCTTTGGTTGCGGTGCCTACATCCTCCACACACCATAGTTCCACTACTCTTGGTCCATCTTTAGAATACCTTTTTCACAGACCAGTTGTTTAATTGATAGCTGCAGCAACAACAAGATTATTCCTTGAGGTCCAATGAAGAACTCCCTTTCTACTTCGCTAAAGGACTTATTGGTATCGACTACAAACTCAATGACGTATCTTTCTAAGATACTATCCAACCACACTTCAATTTCCCATGATGCCTTATTGTTGGTTTCTTGTAGCTCCTAGATCATGTCTAGGGTCCATGATGTCGACTCTCCTCCTTGAAAGCTTTTTTTCTTCTTAGTGAACTTTTCTAGCCATTCATGCAAGAGGACACGAAATTCACAAAAGAACCATTAGTGAGGACTGTCATGGATATACCTATCCAACCAGTGGCCCATGGATAACTTCAGATTCTGATTTTCAGCTTTAGCAAACACCTATAACTTTAGATCAAACCACCCTTCAATTTTCGATTGAGTCGTATGCCAAAACATATCCTCCCCTTAATAGCAACAAGGTCCTGGAAACAGAACCATTTGTTGGTGAAACCCACCAACAAATCCTCATCGATATGGGTTCTCACTCTATTGATTCCCAACCAATGCAATCTCCTCGAGCACCGGCCTAGATAGGTTTTACCCTGCACAGCAACATCCGCAGAGTGGATGAAGTCTCACCCCAGATGTTCAAGGGAGAGCTATCAGAACCAAGTTTCCAATAGTGAGGACAGAGGATATGGGGATTCAATAGGGAGACACCATAACTGCTAGATCCAGAGCTTTGCAGTCGACGTTAAGTCATTTCCACAACTTCCAGAGTGCATCCAAAACTTATGTAGACATTATTGATTCATTTCCATAGCATCATACAATTGTCACTATATCGCTAGTGCCACAGCATTGTCCATAAAAATATTAGTTTATAGTGCAACAGAACGTAATAGACTTTAAAATAGATCACATCAATATATCAGAAAGAGATTAAATCATAGCAACATCATAACAAAACAGGTCACAACATCATAACATATTAAATCGCAGCAGTGATAATAGAGAAGATTTGTACAACAACTGTCATATCATATTAATTTTGCGCAAAGGATCCAAATTACACGACTCTTCTCCAAGACCGGAGACTGCATACATCAAGAAAACCCAGATAAATCACAGATACACAGGAAATTCTTCAAAAACTAGATCGCACTAGACCTTATGCGATAATTATCCTCTAATGCGATTCTCCTATGATCATCATGATCCTCTTTTTTCTTCCTTCTTCTACTTGTAAAACTAGATCTATAAATAGGCTTGCACCTTTACATTGAGGGTACACTTCTAACTAACTTATAACCGCTAATGACCTATTGCAACAAAACTTGGTCAAATAATATATAAAATATTTAAAGCGGTTATTCTTCCACCCATCGCACTAATATGGCCTTGCGCAGTACCACGTGAGCTTGAGCAGCTACCGCAACACTGCGCAACTCACTTACCAAAACCCCTGCCAACAAATATACTAATATATATCAAGTCTTGGGAAGAACATGTTCAACATGTGGATAGGGTACTACAACTACTAAAGGAGAAACAACTGAATGTAAAACCCCCAAAATGTTTCTTTGGGATAAAGGAGGTAGAGCATTTAGGTCATATTGTATCTCATGAAGGTGTCAAGTTAGATGCTAAAAAACTTATATCCATGATGGAATGGATGATTCCCAAAAACTTGAAGAATCTTTGAGTATTCTTATATCTGATAGGGTACTAACGCAATTTTTTTTGGAACTATGGAAGAATAGCAGCTCCTCTAACATCGTTACTAAAGAAAGATGCATTTTCTTGGACTCCATAGGCAACTTAAGCCTTTCAACAACTCAAAGAAGCCATGTGTAAAGCTCTTGTTTTGCTGACACCATACTTCACAAAAACCTTTATTGTGGAATGCCATGCTTCAAGAAATGGAATTGGAGCTGTACTAATGCAAGAAGGACACTCTATTTCCTTCACAAGTAATCCAATCAAGGGAAAGAACTTAAAAAATATCATTTATGAGAAGTCAATGTTGGAAATACTACATGGCTTGAAACAATGTCACCCATACCTTATAGGGAGACATTTCAAGTTTAAAAATGATCATGATAGCATTAAATACTTCTTAGAACAAAGGTTATCTTCAGAATAACAACAAAAATGGGTAACAAAGATGTTGGGATATGACTTTGAAATCATCTACAAAAAGGGGAAGCAAAATGTTGTTGTAGATGCACTCTCTAGGAAAGATGAGGATGTTGAAGCATTACTCTATTCTATTTCGATCGTACAACCATAGTAGAGAGCTGAAGCAATGGAAGACTGGAAAAATGATGAAAAATATGGGCATTTATTGAAAAGTTGTAGTGGGATCCCAGTGCCTCTAATACATTTAGGTGGAAAGATGACTTTCTATGGTACAAGGATTTCTTATATCTTGGTAAGAGTTACCATATCAGGAAAAAGGTACTTTCTAAATTCTACTCTTCACCGATAGGAGGGAAGTTAGGTTTCTTAAAAACCTACTACAAGGTAAAGAAGGATTTTTTTGTATGGTCTTAAAACTGATGTTCAAAAATTTTTGGTAGAATGTTTGGTTTTTCAACAAAATAAAGTGGAAATCATTAAGAACCCTGGTTTCCTACAACCACTTTCCATTCCAATCCAAAAGTGGACAGAGGTCTTGCTGGATTTTATCACATGTTTACCAAAGTCTCAAGGAAAGAGTGTCATCATGGTGGTTGTTGATAGACTTATTAAATATGCAGACTTTTGTGCACTATCTCACCCCTTCAAAGCAACCATGGCCGCAAATTATTTTATGGAGATAGTACAAAAACTACATGGTACTCCAAATATTATAGTAATTCACAAGGATCCCATTTTCACAGGAAATTTTTGGACTGAATTATTTTCTTGTTTGGGTAGTCAACTGGCTCATAGATCATCTTATCACCCTCAATCCGATGGACAAACATATATAGTAAACAAATGTTTGGAACGGTATATTCAATGTTTTGCAGCTGATAAAATGGTTACCTTTGGTAGAATGGTGGTATAATACTTCCTTCCATACATCAACAAAAATGACCCCATTTATGGAACTGTATGGATACCATCCACCCTCCTTCACATCTTCACTAAGAGACTCTAACATTCAAGCAGTGAAAAACCACATCGACAATCAATAACAAGTTCTCCAAATCTTAAAGGACAACATGAATCTAGCACAAACTCTATAGAAATTCAGGCCTGCAGTAGATTAATTTCACTCACAGCAATTAACAATTGATCATGCAAATTATCAACAATGGAGACTGAATATGGAGCTGTAACACAAAATTATATTAACTGAGTGTACAATAGCCAACCCTGTAATAACATAGGCTTATGAATATATAGAATACATGATCAAATCGAATGCATAAGGGAGCATCCAAATCTAGCATAAAGCAGGCTTACCCAAAATAGGCAAATCCCCCATAGGTGTAAAAAGTTGATCCCAAATCTATCAAGGACCCCACGAATTAGAAAGGGCGCATGGGAAAGCTAAAGAGTGGTCAAATGGAATCTCATACATGCTTTTGCATGGAGGAAAGAGTGGAAGATGAAAGGGGAATAAAACAGGTTCACCTCACCTAGTCTAGCTTTCCTTATGTGCTTTAAAAACTGGAAAAGCAGTCAACAAAGCAGAAAAAGCAGAAGG
>LPNX011088483.1:144019-155465 GCA_001517045.1 Pseudotsuga menziesii
TGAGCTGCTCATCTTTCTTTTCAATACCACACTGTTTCAGCTGCAAAACTAATGCTTTGAACTTGGAGAAATATAGCTACAGGGATTCAAAATTACTGGGACTCAGGGAGATCAATTCATTTTCGATCTAGTGTCCCCTCATCTCATCTGTCTTTCCAAAGAGTTCAGAAAGTTTCTCCCATACTTGATTCGGTGAAGTCAATCCATCGAGATGGAAAAGGAGGTCTCGGGAAATACTGAGACATAGGAGGCCATAGGCCTCATCTCTCCGATTGTGCCATTTGATCTTCTCTGCAGCAGCATTGGGATTTGCTTCCGTAGCCATAGTCACCCTGTAGAGGCCTTTCTCTCTCAACAATATCTCCATCTCTGCTTTCCATTCAAAAAAGTTTAAGGGAGTGACGATAGTTTTCTGTGACTCCATAGCTTTAGAAAATCTGTCCCGGCTGCGGTAGAAGGCTCCTAGTCTTGATGTCAAACCTGCAAAACAATTTTTGGAGGAGAGTAACAACCTACAATGGCTCTGATACCATGTATAAATTCAGGCCTGTAGTAGATTAATTTCACTCACAGCAATTAACAATTGATCATGCAAATTATCAACAATGGAGACTGAATATGGAGCTGTAACACAAAATTATATTAACTGAGTGTACAATATCCAACCCTGTAATAACATAGCCTGCTAAATATATATAATACATGAGCAAATCGAATGCATAAGGAAGCATCCAAATCTAGCATAAAGCAGGCTTACCCAAAATAGGCAAATCCCCCATAGGTGTAAAAAGCTGATCCCAAATCTATCAAGGACCCCACGAATTAGCAAGGGCGCATGGGCAAGCTAAAGAGTGGTCAAATGGAAGCTCATACATGCTTTTTCATGGAGGAAAGAGTGGAGGATGAAAGGGGAATAAAACAGGTTCACCTTACCTAGTCTAGCTTTCCTTATGTGCTTTAAAAACTGGAAAAGCAGTCAACAAAGCAGAAAAAGAAGAAGGGCGCCTAGGAGGCCAGGAATAAAGCAGATTTGATTCCTAAGACTTTCCAAAGCACTCCATGAGTCAATAATGGCAATTTTGACCTCTATGGATAGGCAATTGACAACTTGCACATGGTGGGACTCATGGACTAGGCAAATAAGACAAAATAAATGAAATAATGTCTAAGTGGGTAAATACTATGGGTTGATTATTCTAACAAACTCGAATGAAACAAAAGGCAGATCAACGCAGTAGTGAACGAAGATTTAATGTTGGGGATTTGGTGTTTTTAAGACTACAACAATACAAAAAGATGTCCCTAAAGAACACCAAGAAGGATAATAAATTATCACCTAAATACTACAGTCCCTACAAGGTGTTAGAAAAGATTGGTAGTATGGCCTACAAATTGGAACTACCTGCATCTTCACGAGTCCATCCAGTTTTCCATGTTTCCTGTTTAAAGAAGGTAATTGGTGATAAGCTACTAGTTCAAACGATGTTACTAGAGCTTGATGAGGAAGGAAAAATCATCTTGGATCCTACAAAAATTATTGAAATACGAACTAGACAACTTCAAAATCGATCAATTTTAGAGTATCTCATTAAATGTAAGAACTTACTCGTAGAATATTCAACATGGGAAAATGAGTCCTTTATATAGTAGCATCCAGAACTACTTCAGCATTGCAGATACCACTTTTTGAAGGGGAGGGGCATGTTAAGCCCTTAATGATGGCATGTTACACCAATAGTGTGGCGCATTACTCCCTATATTGTGGTGCATTAGATATTATTTAAGTAGGCGTGGGTCTATTAGTGGGTTTATTTGTTGTTAATATACACCTTTAGCTCCTATATATAGGAAGGAGATATTCTCATTTTAGTCATGATAGTATCTTATCTTGTCTTGTGTCCTCAGTACATTGTGTAAGGAGGTTCCTCCCTCAAAGATGATTGATATTTATCTCTGATATTGATCTTTTAGGTATGGATTACTCTCTTATTGTTTATTTCTTCTCTTTTTATGCTATATCTAGGACTTGGTTTCATAACATATTTTACAAGTAAATATTCCAATGTTTGGTTCATCCAAATGACTTCTATTCAACATGATGAAGTAGTAATATACTCAACTTCTATTGTAGACAATGAAATGGAAGACTAATTTTTGCATAGCCATGACACCCAGCAATCTCCTAAGTAGAATGTTGTTCCACTAGTTTTTTTTCTATCATCAATACTTCTTTCCCAATCTGCTTCAGTGAATTCCCTTAAGGTGAAGTTATTTCTTTTTGGATACCATAATCCATAATCCACAATACCTTTTAGATATCTAAGAATTCTTTTTACTGTAGTGACATGTGTTTCTTTTGTGGTGGATTGGAATCTGGCCACCAAACCTATAGCATGCATTACATATGGTCTTGTAGTTGTTACATATAATAGACTACCAATAATTTACCTATACATAGTATGATCTTCTTCTAAAGATTCATCATCCTTGCTCAAGTTACAACCACTTCCCATAGGAGTGCTAACAGGTTTGGATTCTTCCATTTTGAAAATTTTCAATATCTCTTTGATATACTTAGTTTGAGAGATGAAAATCCCTTTTTCAGAATGAGATACTTGTAAACCTAGAAAGAATGGCAGTTCTCCTAACATTGTCATTTCAAATTCCTTCTTCATTTCTGAAGCAAAGTTTACACTCATAATTTGTAGATCACTTCCAAATATGATATCATCTACATAGACTACAACAATTATCATGTTTTTGTTTTCAAAATTTATGTACATATTACTGTAAGTGGCCCATCTTATATACCTTTGCTGCTTTAAATAATTGTCAATCCTTGAGAACCATTCTCTTGGATCTTTCTTAAGGCCATCGATTTCCTTCTTAAGTTTGCAAATATAACTTTTATTTTCTGATCAGAGAAAACCTTCAGGATACTCAACATAGACTTCTTCTTCAAGATCTCCATTAAGGAATGCAGATTTTACATCCATTTGATACTCTAAAGTTCTTGTATCCTACAAAAGCTAAAACCATCCTAATGGATTCAAGTCTTGCCACAGGTGCAAAAATTTCTTCAAAGTCAACACCTTCTACTTATGCATATCTGTTGCATACTAATATGGCCTTGTTTCTTGTCACATGACCATGCTCATTGAACTTGTTTTTAAAAATCCATTTAGTTCTAATAAAATTCATGCCCTTAGTTCTTGGGACAAGTTCCCAAGTTTGGTTCTACTTTATTTGATCAAGTTCATCATTCATAGCATTGATCCAATCCTCACTTTTTCAAGATTATTTAAATATTTTGGGTTCTACTATTGAAAGTAGTTCTTTTTATTCATCATAAATTAATTTTCTTCTTGTTTTAACAAATGAATATTTATCACCAATTATTTGACTTTCAGGATGATTCTTTTGAACCCGCCTAAATGGTGTCTTTGTGTTTGATATTGGAGAGTATTCATTCTCATTTTCTTGTGATTCTTCTTTCTCTACTTTTCCTTCTTCTTCTTCTTCTTCTTCAAAAACATCATCTTCTTGTGAACTTTCTTCTTTTCCTTTACCATCTATTTCTTCATCATTAGTTTCTTCAACATCCACACTCTCTTGTATTTGTATTCTTCTTGATTTAGTATCATCAAGAGTTACATTTTCACTTTCTATGATCTTGTGCAACCTTAGATTATAATATCTATATTCCTTTTGGTGGAAGAATATCCAAGAAATATGCCTTCATATATCATAGACTCAAACTTCCCTAGATTATCATAATCTCTTTCTATGTAGCATTTACTTTCAAAAAATCTGAAATATTAACTGAAGCTGGTATTCCAAACCATATCTCATAAGGATTCTTTTCGCTATTCACTCTGAGATGTCCTATGTTTTGTACATATACAATTGTATATACTAATTCTCTCCAATAACCATCAGGAATTTTATCTTCATTGGGCATAGTTCTACCTGCTTCTTGGACTTCCATGTTCTTTCTCTCAACAAATCCATTTTGGTGAGGATTTTTTGTTATTGAAAACTGCCTCTTGATTCCATGAGTTTCACAAAACTCATCTAATTCATTTGAGGTGAATTCACCACTATTATCTTTCCTTAGAAATTTAATCTTGCGAATTGCTTCATTTTCAACAAGTGCTTTGAAAGTTTTGAACTTCATAAAGGATTATGATTTCTCTATAATAAACGTCAACCAAGTCATCCTTGTATAATCAATGATTAATAACATATACTAATGTTCACCTTCAAAGCTTTTAGTCCTTGTTGGTCCACAAAGATCAGTGTGGATTGTTTCTAATGGATGATAGGTTGTATTCTCTTTGACCTTGAAGCTTGTTCTTGTTTGATTCCCATGAAGATAGTGTCTACAAACATGATTTGGTTGTTTTACAAGGCTTTCAAAAATTCATTACAACTCCCTTCTTACTAAATTTTACAATATTTTCAAAGATCAAATGCCCCATCCTTCTATACCATAGAAAACTTTCATCAATTTGACTCATATAACATTGTTATTCATTTTGTAGAATATACACATTTCTTGGAGTTCTCATAGTAGTCCCAACAAGTTTTCCTAAAACTGTTCTTTTGATTTCACACTTCTTGGAATCGAATATACATATGTGTCCTTGATCACATGTTTGGATCACACTTAAAAGATAAGGTTTTAAGTTATTTACAAGCAAAAAAATTTCATCTTTCATCTTGTCTATAAGAGCCAATGTACCCTTCCCAATTATTTTAGAGGATAGATTATCTCCAAAAGTGACTTTTCCTTTTTGATTTCTTTTTAGGATTATAAACTTATTTGGGTATCATGTCATGTGTTTTGAGAATCCACTGTCCACATGCCATAGATTTTTTTTTATGTAGCACATAGAGCTATTGAGCATTCCACGTCATCCTTCTTCTTCCAAGACTTCCTCTCATCTTTTCCTTCATATTTTGTGGTGTCATTATCCATAGGAATCACTAGTTTACCATTTCTAGCAATGTGTCCTTGATTACCACACTTTTGACATTCTATACTATAACTCTGTAGAAGAGAAAAATAATTATAGTTTCTTCCTTTTGGATATCTTATAGTAACATTCTTATTATAGAAATAAGTTTGTGATGTAATGCCTTTCCAAATAGGATCCATTAGTTTAAAATTTCTAGCTATAGGTCCAAAATTGTTACAGGCAGAACAATTTCTGAAAAAGAGTTGTTACTGGCTTCTTGGCACATTATTTGTCCTCCTTTCATTTTGAGAGAGTGTCACACCCCCGCTTTGACCCCGTTTGCATGATGTATATATTGTAATTAATCGTGGTGAGGAGATAAAGGAAAAATCCCCACCATCGATTTGGTTGTGTATGTTTCGGCAATGGGGATAGTTGCCGATGGTAGATCGTGCTATATGGCACATTATAGTTGGCATCATGTAAATATGCACATCAATTAAAATAAACCACAAGCAGCTACGGTAGTGCAACGTGAAAGATGAAAAGGGCATGATTCCAAAGGATAAGGGGGTGAGGGATGTCAACCTTGGTCTATGGGGGGGAACCCATGTGTTACCCTTGTTTGATTTTCCATCTTCCTTGTCTCACCCAACCGCTTTAATGTCTTGATTTTGTTAGTTGAGTTAGTTATTGCTGAGTAGTGGTGGATATGGAAGGACTGTCAGTCCTTGCCCATGTGCCCACTCCACCAGCATACTCTCCTCTTCTCTCACATGGGGCAGAAGAAACACTCTCCATGAGGCCATTCTCTCCATGGTCAGTTCATGCTCACGCACAGGGAGTTGTTCATCCTCACATAGGGGTGGTAGCTCTATTTTACTCTCATGCCTGGTCTTCACCTTCACAATGTGGTCTGGGGAATTCGGATCCTCACAGAGAGAGAGAGACATTCTGTTTTTCCTCATGCACTAATCGGGATTCTTCTTTGGTTTGTGCATGCAGCGAGTAGGAAGAACGGCCTCAAGGGCATGATTCTGCTATGTATGTGAGTAGCCGTGGTTTTCTCCACGATTCAGGCCTGCTATTTGTGCAACGACGATTTGGGTTGTTGTTTCTCTTCCCACGTCTTTTGGGGATGTTGTTGAGAGTCTAAATTCTGCTTCCATTTTAGACTGTGCATGTGTGTTTCTTCCATGTTTTGTCAGACTGTGAAGATTCGTTGTGGTTTTCTTTGTTGTTCGTGGGCTGTCGTTTCCCATATTTTGATTGGCCAGGTCCTTTCTCCTCATGCATGGGTTGATTGAGAATCGGATCTTTTCCATTTCTATCTGTGTAGTCTTCTTCAGCGATTGCATTGAGGAGTTGTGTGCTATGGTTGGTTGGTTGTAGGATGGCTGTTGATATCCACCTCTGTTGTCTGACTTCTTCTCTTTTTCAGGACTGTGTGAAGTTGCCATCGTTTTCACTATGAAGTTGGGTTGTTGATATACCTTGGTTTTGGGTTACTGTTGAGTTTTTTTGGCCATGCTAGGGCCAAGAACAACTCTAAGTTTTCTTGTGGATTGAGCTGTGTTTCACCTGTTGGTCGGGATTGTCACCCGGTTGTCTTTGCCTTCTTCATAGGGCTGTGAAGGGATTGTTTTGCTGCAGAATGCAGTGGGTGGTCTTTGGACTATTGAGAGTGGGATTAGAGGCTGGTTATGCTTGAGAAGGATCGTGTTGTGGCCACCAGCTTAGCATTAGCCTTTCCTAGATACTTGATGACCTGGTGAATCCCAACTGTGTTGGTTTGCTGCGTTGTGAACCTTGACTATGTGTAAGCCTGCATTGACCCTTATCCCTTGAGGAATCATGCCCAGCTCGACGGTGGCAGTGATGCTGAGAGATTAATGAGCACACTGGCCTATGGTTGGGTTGAACGTTGCAGCGATGTAGTTGGTTGCAAGAGAATTATTCATCAAAAGATAAGTAATCCTATCTATTTCATCTTTGCAATATCTACTATTTCATGAATTATGATGAACATGTTAAATGCTGGATTGTATATGTTTGCTTCCGCTGTATGCTAAGTAATTATGCATCTTTGTATGATGGATTATCCATCATGTTATGCATTATGTTTGAGCTTGTTTTAATTTCAGCATTATTGTCTGTTCATGAGCATGGGGCTGTTTTCCCATATGCATTGGTGTTTGGTCGTGTCCTTTTCACCGGTCGGAGGATCGGGGACATGTCAGAGTGGTATCAGAGCCATGTTGCAGCATGGGCCTGAATGGACCACCAAGGTGCAGTGACAGAGGCAGGTTTCCTTCTACCCAGCAGAGAACAGTAATTATGATATGAAATTTTGTTGAAAAATTTCTCTAAGTACCGAGCTCATCGGGTCATCGGAGAACTAAGTGGGAAGCTCCTCCAATACGTCGGAAGGTGCAGTCGGAAGGCCATCCGATGAGGGGTAGGCAGAAAGGAATTTTTGAAATTTTTTTGTCTAAGTGTTGAATAGTCGGAACACTTAGTGGAACGGACTTCTGATGTGGCAGAAGAGCTAGAAGGAAGCACACCCGACGGGAACAGTGGGATGGAGAATCGCAGAAAAATTGTAAGTGTTCGACGTTCGTCGAAAGGAATAGTTGTTCGAGCGTCCATCGTTGTGGATGGATAAACAACTATGCATCCAATGAGAAAAGCCTCCGACCGCTGACGCCATGAAGAAAAGTTGAAAATTTTTCTAAGTATAGAAATCGTCGACCATCGAAAGAAGATAGAGGTTTGATGTTCCACTATTGTGGAAGCCAAAAGCACTAGCCTTCCGATGAGAAAAGATTACCAATGCTGGTCAAAGAATTAGTTCATCGATCGAAGGTAGATAGTGTTTGATGTTCTGCTGTTGCGGCTGCGGAAGGAACAATTTGGCCAATAGAAAAAAGGAAATGGAGTCAATCAAGCGGTGGCGAAAACTAAGTGTTGAGATCATCGAAAGATGTTAGCTGTTTGAGCAGCTGATACGCCGGATCAGTTAGGCAAAAGGACTTTCGATGCTGTCAGTGGAAGAAAGTAGAAAGAGGAAAATTTTGAAAAAGTTGAAAATTCGTCTAAGTATGGGAGCCGTCGGAAAAAGTTAGCTGATTGAGGAGCCGATGCAGCGGCAAGTATCAAAGAAAAATAGAAGATGAATTTGTCGACGCAGCGGTAGAAGAAAAGAGAAAGTTTCGGAGAAATTAGTTGAAGATAGAGCCGCAGTTTCGGCAAAGATCTGCTCAAGATCACCGAAACGTCGGTGAAGGTTAGACAATCGACCAGCCGATGCGACGGTAGAAGAAAGAAGAAAAATTTCCGAAAAAGAAGAAATTTTTTCTAAGAATAGAAAATGTCAGAAAACTTTAGAGGATCAGTCCACCAATACGTCGAAAGCCAGAGGAGGATCGGCCCGAAACGTTGGAAAAATTTAGTTGATTAGACAGCCGATGAGCGACGTCGGATGAAGTAAGTGGATTGAACGTCTGCCATTGCAGCTGCCTAGATGACTATGGATCTGACACATTGAAAAAAAATAGAAGATTGGATCACCGATGCATAGTGCTTAGTGGATCCAACAGCCGATGAGCAGCGGAGGAAATTAGCTGTTTCAACCGCCGAAATGTCAGACTGATAGTTAGAATGAGAGCCCATTCTGCAGAGGAAAATTTTGAGATTTTCAAGTGGGATTTTCCAGCATATTTCGACTATTTTCTAGAAGGATTTTTCAGCAGTTTTTCAATGGGGTTTACAGGTGGCTGAAGTTGACACCCAGTCCAAAATACAGTTGTGTGTTTTTCCTAAAACCGGTGAAAATATTCATTCTTAGAAGTGTGGTTTTCACACCCGAGGTCGGAATGAAGCATGTGGATAGGCGTTGGAAAGCTTATCCAGTAGGGAACAAGGAAAAGTAACCAGAATTTGAGCATGGAGCAGCAAAGTGCTAATGACAGCCACTGCTATCCAATGGACAAATCTGGAAAGTTGCATGCCCAGAGGTAGCAAGGACTATGAAGGCTAACCAGCTGTTGTGTGGAAGAGGAGTTCCATGCAAGGATGTGGGACTTGAAAAGGGAAGTTTCCTTAAAAACCTATCTTGCTGATTATAACTACATTTCCTAAGTTTTATACTTGAAATGTATGAGGATATGTATTGCATGCATAGGATATTACATGTTGGTAAGAATATTGAAAATTATAATGAGCCACTAATGATAACTATTGCATTGGTGTTGGCATTCGTGGAAAAACCAACAACAACCTGGACATGGTTGAGTATGCTGTTGATGCCGGTGAATGTGAACAGCAACCCTATGAAGAAAGGGATAAGGCAACTAGTCCATAATCAAAAGATGGTGAGCAAAGTCTGCAATCTCCTGCAAGATACCAACCAAATTAGTAATGTCAAGGGTGTAAGTACGACCCATGAAGGTAAGAGTTGATTATGACAATTCCATGGAATGGTAAAGGTAAGAGACCTCATACCATGTGTATATTTGAATATAGAAAGGTGTCATGCCTATATATATTGATTGAGATTAGTAGCTCAAGGAAAGTAAGTACTGATGATCTTGATTATAGTAATGCATCCTATATGAGGTAGTCATGGTTAGGCCATGCATGGTGTGTTGAATGAATAGTATTCTTGAATCAATGCAAGGTAGCATTGAGTGGATATGCATTAAAAAGATTTTATGAATCTTGTAGTTATGCATTGGATGGATGCATATGAAGGGTGTGAGTGACTGATTGCATAAGTATACGTGCAAATGTTGTGATATATTGCATGAATACATTGAGATAAGTGCATGTGATATTATGGATAACTAATGGCTGAAATGATGAATGGATGACAATTCAGGAACCATTTCAAAGGTTGTTATGAATGCAGTATAGTCATGATCAATTAGCTGCCAGAAATGCTCTATGGAAGAGCAAGGCGGTACAAATGATACGCTTGTGAAGTAAGGAGTATCTAAACATTTCATTTAATTGCATGAATCATGTGACTATGCCTTCCAAACGTTAGTATGATAATGATTGCATGAAGTAAATGAGTTTTGGTAATATTGATGTGATTAACAGCTGTAAGTATTTGAATTTTATAAATTATGAAAATGCTTCAGTGATGGTTGTAGCAATGAGAAGTTTATATGCATCCAGACTTACCAAGTGTTTGGTTGATTGAAGCTCAGGTTTAAGGTAGATTATTTCGAGCATGGCAGTGAGAGGTAAGACCCTGACCAATGCCAAAATCTACCATGTAAAAGAGCCAAACCTTATGAGAAGAGTCTTATGGCTGTAAAGCTAGTTGGTATGCATAATGGGTTGTTAAATTTGAATTGTGAATTTCATATTTAAGAAATTGATGACGACTACTAATCACTATTGATTTGCATAACATTGTGTGAGGAGGACACATTGTAAGTGGGTATTCATATTATGTTAGAAGCAACTAATTTTTGTAGTAGACAAAATTGCAATTTCCTATTGAATTTGATTATCAATGTCATTGCTTGGTTATGGAACAATCATTTTGGATTGTATTATCATATAATGATTGAATATTTGGCTATTTGATGAATGTGCCAAGGGTGCATGTTGCAGGAAGATCATGTGTGATGGCCTGCAAGAGCCAAACTTCATGGGAAGGTTTTCCCTTGGAAATGGGTTTCGGGTGAAACACCATTGGACATTTTGGAAATGTCTCATCTGCACTACATGTTTGGTAGTAACATGAGTGAGATGGTATAAATTATGTCGGTAAGACATGTGTGAACATGAAATGTGAAAAGGAGTTGGGATGGCAAACTGAGGGACTGTTAACTCAGAGAAGGATCCCCCCCATTCCTTCTTAACAAAGGCATACTACATCGACAAATGGATAAGTGTTCTATGACCCTTGCTGAGTATATGCATGTCAAAATTATTAAAATTCCATATGCAGAACATGTTTTGATTTAATATCCATTATAACCGATTGCTTGAGTATGAATAGGGCCTACATGGCTAACATTAGAAAGGGGTGCACACTTTCATGATGTCGGATCATGAAAGGGTTTTCAATATTGATTACACCCTAGGGAGTGGACGCACTCCTAGTGTCTCAATACTTGATAGTGAATAATATGAAATATGGTTACAGTTTTAGAGTAATAGTGATGATGAAGTTTGCTTATATTGCTTGTGCTGACAGGATAAATAGATGCAGTGGGGTGTTGCACCCTAAAGGTAAAAGGTAAAAGATAAAAGGTAAATGGTTGTTGTGAGGGGTTGCGGAGTAAGGGGTATTCTTGATATAAGTGTATGATGATATGTGTGTTATTGTTGGTATAAGTGTATGTGTTATTATTGATATAAGTACAGGTGATTTGTTGACAGTCTAATAAACCCAACTGAAGGTTGGCTTGACTGTGTAATTTTTGATGTTGTGAAAATTGTGGAAATGTTACAGTGTTGGCTTGACT
>LPNX011088483.1:156916-247805 GCA_001517045.1 Pseudotsuga menziesii
CTTGTCTCAGTCAACTACTTTAATGTCTTGATTTTTTTAGTTGAGGTAGTTATTGCTGAGTAGTGGTGGCTGTGGAAGCACTGTCAGTACTTTCCCACGTGCCCACTCCACCAGCAGACTCTCCTCTTCTCTCCCATGGGGTAGAAGAAACACTCTCCACGAGGCCATTCTCTCCATGGTCAGTTTATGCTCACACACAGGGAGTTGTTCATCCTCACGCAGGGGTGGTAGCTCTGTTTTACTCTCACGCCTGGTCTTCACCTTCACGATGTGGTCTAGCTGCGTGAGAGAGACGTTCTGTTTTTCCTCATGCACCAGTCGGGATTCTTCTTTGGTTTGTGCACACAGCGAGTAGGAAGAACGACCTCAAGGGAACGATTCTACTGTGTATGTGAGTAGCCGTGGTTTTCTCCATGATTCGGGCTTGTTGTTTGTGCAACCGCAATTTGGGTTGCTGTTGCTCTTCCCATGTCTTTTGGGGATGTTGTTGAGAGTCCGAATTCTGCTTCCATTTCGGACTATGCATGTGTGTTTCTTCCATGTTTTGTTGGATTGTGAAGATTCATTGTGGTTTTCTTTGTTGTTCGTGGGCTATCGTTTCCCATATTTCGATTGGCCACGTCCTTTTCTCCTCACGCATGGGTTGACTGAGAATCAGATCTTTTCCATTTCTGTCTGTGTAGTCTTCTTCAGCGATTGCATTGAGGATTTGTGTGCTATGGGTGGTTGGCTGTAGGACGGCTATTGATATCCACCTCTGTTGTCTGAATTCTTCTCTGTTTCAGGACTGTGTAAATTTGCCATCGTTTTCACTATGAAGTTGGGTTGTTGATATACCCTGGTTTTGGGTTGATGTTGAGTTGTTTTGGCCATGCTAGGGCCAAGAAAAACTCTGATTTGTCTTATGGATTGAGCTGTGTTTCACCTGTTGGTTGGGATTGTCACCCAGTTGTCTTTTCCTTCTTCATAGGGCTGTGAAGGGATTGTTTTGCTATGGAATGCAGTGGGTGGTCTTTAGACTGTTGAGAGTGGGATTAGAGGCTGGTTATGCTTGAGAAGGCTGGTGTTGTGGCCACCAGCTTAGCATTATCCTTTCCTTGCTCCTTGATGACCTGGTGAATCCCAACTGTGTTGGTTTGCTGCTTTGTGAACCTTGACTATGTGTAAGCCTGCATTGACCCTTATCCCTTGAGGAATCATGCCCAACTCAGGGGTGGCAGTGATGCTGAGAGATTGATGAGCATGCTGGCCTATGGTTGGGTGGAACGTTGCAGCCAGGAGAATTTTTCATCAAAAGATAAGTAATCCTGTCTATTTCATCTCTGCAATATCTACTGTTTCATGAATTATGATGAACATGTTAAATGCTAGACTGTATATGTTTGCTTCCGCTGTATGCTGATTAATTATGCATCTTTGTATGATGGATTATGCATCCTGTTATGCATTATGTTTGAGCTTGTTTTAATTTAAGCATTGTTGTCTGTTCATGATCATGGGGCTGTTTGCCCGTATGCATTGGTGTTTGGTCGCGTCCTCTTCACCGGTCGAAGGGTCGGGGACATGTCAGAGAGAGAATTTTTTGTATTGTATTCCTTTACAACTAGTTTCATAAGTGCATCAACATAACTTATTTTATTTCCTTATTTATTTATGAAGAAGGATTATTATGTCTTCTTTTCTTAATCAAAACCTAGTCTAGTTTTATTACTATATGACCTTTGACAACTTAGGATGTCATCAAGAATTTTTGAACTTCTGTCAAAATGTTATTGAAGAGAATATTCATTTGTCTTATTTCTAAGCAATATTGATTCATCCTCAAAATTTTCTAATTCTTTCTCTTTTCTTGAGTTGTTGTTCTAGATTGATTTCATCCTTTTTGGCTTCTTGAAGCTGGATTTTTAAGTCAGCAATTGAATTGTTGTTTTTCTCTTCAAATTATGTCATATGAATCTTTTATTTTTTGTACATCCTTTTATACTTCCCTAATTCTTTAAGAGAACTTACAAGTTCTGCTTCAAGATATACCACACCTTCTACTTCTTTGGGTATTCTGTTCTCTATTCCCATGAATACGACTTCAACATCTTCATCCTCACTAGACTGATTTGAGCAATTATCACACATGGAATAAAAGGTCTTCTTTTGTTTTTATTCTTAAAAATATTTTTTTTCTTCTTTCAATCTTCGGGGAACTCATAATCACCTTCTTGTTTGGGAGAAGGTAATTAGGAAGCATAGTGACCAATTTCCCCACAGTTAAAACATTTTAAGGGTAATTCCCCTTTGTACTTAGCAGTGTCTCTCTTAATATTTTTAACAAGAAGTGATTTTTCATCATGAGAGCCTTCTGATTGAATCTATCTTATATTTCTTATCTACCTTAAATGATTTAAAATATTCTTTTTTTTCTTTTTAGAATCATCTTTCCCAATCCTAATTTCATAATCTATGAGGATCCCATATAGTTCTTCCATGGTGAGTTTTTCAATATTTTCTCTATACTCTAGAGTGGAAATATTCGGATTGTAAATCATTGGAAGTGATATTGGTACCTTTTCAACTATTTCCTTTTCTTCTAATTATGCTCCTATCCCTTGAATTGCATTAACGATTTCATTAATTCTGTCAAAGTATTTTGAAATTTTTTATTTTTACTTCATTTTTAGACTTTCAATTTGAGTTTTAAAAGTATGGATTTTATCCCTTTTTACCTTGGTGTCTCTTTCAGAGATGGTGCACAATTTTTCCCATATCTCCTTTACTATTTTGAAATTCATCACTTTGGCAAATAATGTTATGCCTAATCCAACCAAAATTGCATTAACAACTTTATCATTGTATCAAAATTTTTTATTCCTTCAGTATATATGGGAGGGTATTGTGGATATATATATGTTGTCTTTATAGACATCAAAACATTTATTCCAATAGCTAGTATATGGATTCTCATCCTAATGATCCAGTACACATAATCTTCTCCATTGAATATTGGAACCTTGGGGTACCTTTTTACTTGTTGATCCATAGTGATAAATGATCTCTCTTCTAGTGTTTAAACTTTCACTGAAGAACCCGCTCTAATACCAATTGTTGGAATATCAAGCAATACTGAGAAGGGGGGTGAATCGGTATTAATCAATCTATTTAAATTTTTATCACTTAAAACAAAATAAACAATAAAAAAGCAACATAGAATGTTATCGTGGAATCCCAATTGGAAAAACCACCAACACTTTCTATTAATGAAAAATTATATTTACAAATATTTTATTCCTACTACTACAGAAAAGGATACTATAACACCCTGTTTTCCAGCAACTACGGGAAGGAGGCTATGACCCCCTCGTCTATCAGCTACTACTGAAAGTATGCTTTGACACCCTATTTTCCAGCTGCCACTTGAAGGAGGCTATGACTCCCTCGCAAGCCTAAATCCTTCTCGAGCACCACCATTCCACCTTAATATGTTAAATCAATATATGACTTTTGTACATCTATGGATATTCCAATTGACTGTATAAAGATAGTCATTTGAAAGTTTAATGCATTGTTTATATACCCTTAAATGCATTTCTTCATATAACAGTCATGTATCCTCATCATGAATTTTCGCAAACAAAAAATGAATTTGAAATTACATCTTTGCTTATCATTTTTAATCTATTTAAATTTATAAGTCACGACCTTCTGCAATTTCCTTTCCACAAAAAAATTTCCACAATTGTGGATTGCAGATTGCGCATCTTGTGGATTTTGGATTGTGGGTATTCTTTTCATAAATTCTCAAACATGACTTCCACAAATCTCTTCCGCAATAGTCTTCCCACAATTTTGAACAAGCTTTCACTTTGGCATTGCAGAAAGTATTCTAGACCATTGATCTTTCTCTCTCTCATGATATAGGTCGTCCAAATCTTCACTTCATAGAAACTTAGCATAATAATCAACAACCTTTTGTTATTCCTTTTCCATTACTGAACTCCTTTGACATCAATGACAACCATATTTGACAAAAATGTCATGTCACACTAAGCATATGCCACATCATAGAATGTTAGAGGCGTAATCTAGTTAAGGTTAATATATAATGTCTCATTAATGATAGTTATAAAAACATGTTCAATTAATACAAAGTTAAAAGGTGATGATTGAAAATAAAAATGAAAAATTTCACACATAAGAAATGATGTTGTTACGAATAATTTAAATTTGTTTCATATTTTATTAAGGATAAAATAATAATTAAATATATAATATTTTCATATCTTTATTAATAAATCTAAAATTTATTTAGTTAATTTAAATTATAAATAAGTAATAAATTATAATAATATTAATAACTAAAAATTGTTTTCTAGTTATATATTAAGTTAGTATTATATTATATTAGGACATTAGTAAAATTTAGTTAGTATGTTATAAGTGTTATTATATAAATTATTCCAGCATAGATCCATCTTAAACCTGGATCTAGAAAGCAATGAGAGGGATCCAATTTCTTTAGGTGTAACTTATTTTTTCTTAAATTTTAAAATGTTCATAAAAAATTTACACCTCAAAAATTTTGATCCCTTTAGTATTTGGTAAATATGGGTTTAACATTGATATTTTAATTACTTTTCAGTTATTTTTATTATTGGATTTTAATTATTTGATAAATTAGGTGACATGTTTGGATTGAGTGGACACTATATAAATATATGAATCCACAATATAATTTTTTGTATTTTTTTATTTATGTCAGTTAACATAAAAAAAAAAATTTGTCGGCTAGCATAACGTGACTAACGTGATAGGATCTTCCCCATACGTGTCAAACGTGACAAGATCTTAACCATCGTAATCTCTTTCTATGTAGCATTTACTTCCAAAAACTCTAAAATATTAATTGAAGCTGGTCTTCCAAACCATAGCTCATAAGGAGTCTTGTCACTATTCACTCTAAGATGTCCTCTGTTTTGTACATATAAAGTTGTATATACTGCTTCTCTCCAATACCCATTAGGAATTTTTTCTTCATTAAGCATAGTTCTAGCTGCTTCTTGGACTTCCATGTTCTTTCTCTCAACAACTCCATTTTGGTGAGAATTTTTTGCTGCTGAAAATTTCCTCTTGATTCCATGAGTTTCACAAAACTCATTTAATTCATTTGAGGTGAATTCACCACTATTATAATACCTTAGAAATGTAACCTTGAGATTTTTTTCATTTTCAGCAAGTGCTTTGAAAGCTTTTAACTTCATAAAGGATTATGATTTTTCTATAAGAAATGTCAACCAAGTCATCCTTGTATAATCATTGATTAATAACATAAACTAATGTTCACCTTGAAAGCTTTTAGTCCTTATTGGTCCACAGAGATCAGTGTGGATTGTTTCTAATGGATGATAGGTTGTATTCTATTTGACCTTGAAGCTTGTTCTTGTTTGTTTCCCATTAAGACTGTCTCTACAAACATGTTTTGGTGGTTGTACAAGGCTTTGGAAAATTCGTCACAGCTCCCTTCTTAATAAATTTTACAAGATTTTCAAAGATAAAATGCCCCATTCTTCTATTCCATAGAAAACTTTGATCAATTTGACTCATAACATTGTTATTCATTTTCTAGAATATACACATTGCTTGGAGTTCTCACAACAGTCCCAATAAGTTTTCCTGGAACTTTTCTTCTGATTTCACACTTCTTAGAATTGAATATACATATGTGTCATTGATCACATGTTTGGATCCCACTTAAAAGATTAGGTTTTAAGTTATTTACAACCAAAAATTTTTCATCTTTCATCTTGTCTATAATATCCAATGTACCCTTCCCAATTATTTTAGAGGATAGATTATCTCCAAAAGACTTTTCCTTTTTTATTTCCTCTTAGGCTTATAAATTATTTGGGTATCATGTCATGTGTTTTGAGCATCCACTATCCACATGCCATAGATTTTGTTTTTATGTAGCACATAAAGATATTGAACATTCCACATCATTCTTCTTCTTCCAAGCCTTCCTCTCATCTTTGCCTTCATATTTTGTGGTGTCATTCTCCATAGGAATCACTAGTTTACAATTTCTAGCAATGTGTCCTTGATTACCACATTTTTAACATTCTATATTATAACTCTGTAGAGGAGAAAATTAATTATAGTTTCTTCCTTTTGGATCTCTTCTAGTGACATTCTTATTAGAGAAAGAAGTCTATGATGTAATGCCTTTCCCAATAGGAACCATTAGTTTACAATTTCTAGCTCTATGTCCAAAATTGTTACAGGCATAACAATTTTTGAAAAAGAGTTGTTAATGGCTTCTTGGCACATTATTTGTCCTCCATTCATTTTGAGAGAGAGAATTGTATTTACTGTATTCCTTTACAACTAGCTTCATAAGTGCATCAACATAACTTATTTTACTTCCTTCTTTATTTATGAGGGAGGATTGTTATGTCTTCTTTTCTTTGCCATAACCTAGTCCAGTTTTATTACTATATGATCTTTGACAACTTAGGATGTCATCAATATTTTTTGAAGTTCTCTCAAAATTTTATTGAAGGGATTCTTCATTTGTCTTCTTTCTAAGCAATATCAATTCATCCTCAAAATTTTCTAATTATTTCTCTATTTTCATGAGTTGTTGTTCTAGATTGATTTCATCCTTTTTGGCTTCTTGAAGCTGGCTTTTTAAGTCAGCATTTGCATCATTTTTTTTGTCTTGAAATTCTGTCATATGAATTTTTTATTTTTTGTACATCCTTTTATACTTCCCTAATTATTTAAGAGTACTTACAAGTTCTACTTCAAGATATACCACACCTTCTACTTCTTCTTCGGGTATTTCATTCTCTATTCCCATGAATAGGACTTCAACATCTTCATCTTCACTAGACTCATTTGAGCAATTATCATCCATGGAATAAAAGGTATAATTTTTGTTTTTCTTCTTAAAAATATTTTTGTTCTTCTTTGAATCTTTAGGGAACTCACAATCACCTTCTTGTTTGGGAGAAGGGAATTAGGAAGCATAGTGACCAATTTCCCCCAGTTAAAACATTTTAAGGGTAATTTCCCTTTGTAGTTACCAGTACCTCTCTTAATATTTTAAACAAGAAGTGATTTTTCATCATGAGAGTATTCTGATTGAATCTTTGTCTTATATTTCTTAGCTACCTTAAATGATTTAAAATATTCTTTTTTTTTCTTTTGAGAATCATCTTTCCCTATCCTCATTTCATGAGCTATGAGGATCCAATATAGTTCTTCCATGGTGAGTTTTTCAATATTTTATCTATCCTCTAAAGTGGAAATATTCAGATTGTAAATCATTGGAAGTGATCTTAGTACCTTTTCAACTATTTCCTTTTCTTCCAATTCTGATCCTATCCCTTGAATTCCATTAATGATTTCATGAATTTTTTCAAACTATTTTGAAATGTTTTCTTCTTCATTCATTTTTAGACTTTCAATTTTAGTTTTAGAAGTATGGAGTTTATCCCTTTTTACCTTAGTGTCTCTTTCAGAGATGTTGCACAAATTGTCCGATATCTCCTTTGATATTTTGCAATGCATCACTTTGGCATAGACTGTTATGCCTAATCCAACCAAAATTGCATTGACAGCTTTAGCATTGTATCCAATTTTGTTTATTCCTTCAAGATATATGAGAGGATATTTTGGATATATATATGTTGTCTCTACAGACATCAAAACATCTTGTCCAATAGCTAGTATATGGATTCTCATCCTAATTCTCCAGTACACATCAGCTTCTCCATTGAATATTGAAACCTTGGAGTACGTTTTTACTTGTTGATCCATAGTGATAAAAGATCTATCTTCAAGTGCTTAAAATTTCAGTGAAGAACCCGCTCTAATACCAATTGTTGGAATATCAAGAAATATTAGAGGGGGGGGTGAATCAGTATTAATCAATCTATTTAAATTTTTATCACTTAAAACAAAATCAACAATAAAAAGGAACATAGAATGTTATCATGGAATCCCAGTTGGGAAAACCACCAACACTTTATATTAATGCAAAATTATATTTACAAATAGCTTATTCCTACTACTACGGACATAGATACTACAACACCCTGTTTACTAAATACTACTGGAAGGATGCTACAACCCCCTCGTTTATCAGCTACTACTAAAAGTATGATCACCCTATTTTCCAGCTACCACTGGAAGGAGGATATGACCCCCTTGCAGACCTAAATTCTTCTCGAGCACCACCCTGCCACCCTAATATGTTAAATCGATATCTGACTTCTGTGCATCTATGGATCTTCCAATTGACTATATAAAGACACTCATTTGAAAGTTTAATGGATTGTTTATATACCCTTAAACATATATCTTCATATAACAATCATGTATCCTCATCGTGACTTTTCACAAACAAAAATGAATTTGAAATTACATCTCTACTTATCATTTTTAATCTATTTAAATTTGTAAGTCATGACCTTCTGCAATTGCCATTCCACAAAATGATTTTTGCAATTGTGGATTGCATATTGTGGGTATTCTTTTCAGAAATTCTCAAACATGACTTCCACAAATCTCTTCCACAATAGTCTTCCCACAATTTTAACAAGCTTTCTCTTTGGCATTGTGAAAACTATTCTAGACCATTGATATTTCTCTCTCTTATGATCTGGGTCATCCAAATCTTCACTTCATAGAAACTTAGCATAATAATCAACAACCTTTTGTTATTCCTTTGTCATTACTAAAATCCTTTGACATCAATGACAACCATATTCAACAAAAATGTCATGTCACACTAACCATATACCACATGATATAATGTTAGAGGTGTAATCTAGTGAAGGTTAATCTATAATGTCTCATTAATGATAGTTAGAAAAGCATGTCCAATTAATATAAAGTTAAAAGGTGATGATTGAAAATAAAAATGAAAATTTTCACGCATAAGAAATGAGGTTGTTATGAATAATTTAAATTTGTTTCATATTTTATTAAGAATAAAATAATAATAAAATATATAATATTTTCATATATTTATTAATAAATCTTAAATTTATTTAATTAATTTAAATTATAAATAAGTAATAAATTATAATAATATTAATAACTAAAAATTATTTTTTAGTTATATATTAAGTTAGCATTATATTATATTATGAGATTAGTAAAAGTTAGTGAGTATGTTATAAGTGTTATCATATAGATTATTCCAACATAGATCCATCTTAAACCTAGATCTAGAAAGCACCCAGAGGGATCCACTTTATTTAGGTGTAAGTTACTTTTATTTTAAAATTTTAAATGCTCATAAAAAATCACACCTCAAACATTTTGATACCTTTAGTATTTAGTAAATCTGGGTTTAACATGGATCTTTTAATTCCTTTGCATTTATTTTTATTATTGGGTTTTAATTATTGGATAAATTAGGAGACATGTTTGGATTGAGTGGACACTATAAATATATGAATCCACAATATAATTTTTATTTATTTATTTATTTATGTTGGTTAACATAATATTTTTTTATGTCGGCTAGCATAACATGACTAACTTGATAGGATCTTCGCCATACTGGGCAAAGAGCACCTCGCTTCTCTCGGTGCAATTATATTCTAATATATTACTTCTAGTATGATATTAATAAAAGTTACTTATATGTGAATACAAGTTTGCTAGTATGATTTACATGTTATTATATATATTATATTATAATATAATATATTAATATATAATACATATTTATTTTATATATATCATATAGTTATGTATTAGTTATTTTATTTATTATTAGTTATTGTAAACATAGATTACATTGGGTGGTTGGAAGACTTGGTTAAGATAACCTCAACTTAGTTTCAAATCTAGCTCACTACATGTTATATTATACATTAAGGATACCTTAATTCTTTGTTAGTAGTAGATGTTTGTTCTTCTTATGGATGTTAATCATGATGCTGGTGAACAAAAATTAAAAAGAAAAATTATTGTTAATTATTATATGATATAAGTTGTTAGTTGTTACATATAAATAATTGGTTATTATATATTATTTATTTTTGAAAATAATTAATGGTAAAAACTGGTTTTTTATTTCAAGGTAATTTTATTATGAATAATCAAATTGATAGTATTTTTTTAAGGATTGGAGGTAGCGATAATACAAAATATTCTGTGTTTATTATTTCAAGAATATTTGTTATATTTTGAGACGATCTTATTGACATATTAACCAATGTGATTTTTATATGTAGTTCACTATTTCCAAATCAATTTTGACACGTAATAATCTTTGATTTCTATATGTCCAACTCAATGATAATCGTTGACTCAATTTCTTGAAATTCCATTGGGTTTTCAATTTGAATTACAACTCATCAATAGAAAAAATTCTTATGAGGCCCATTTCAGACCTCAAATTTGCTCTAACTAAAACATCTTTGATACCATGTTGGAAAATCAGGAATCTAGGTATGTCAAAGAGCTAATGATTCCAAGAATAGATGTTCTCTAAAAACACTATTATAACACTTACGAACAACTTCACATAAAAAACAAGAAGAATACACCATGCATTAGAGACATATGCTATCACATAAAATGATCATTTTCACTTTTTAGATTGACCAACAGGGACATCTCTTTATATCTCCAAGATGTAACAAACACCCTGAAGTGGGGAAGAACATGTCCACATACTAGAGTCATAGAACATAGATAAATCCATGCTTTCCTCCTTATTCTATGGAGTAGTCAGTTTTCTATTCTAATGGCATGCTGAATTGAATGCTTAGTTAGTCAACTAGTCAATTCCTCAGTCAATTTGGTAGTCGACCAATCAATTACCTCTTGTATTTCACCATAAACAATTTGTTATCTATATCTAAAAGGTTGAAAGTTATAATGAACTATAAATACCTAATATTCCTATAATATATATATATATATATAAACATAAAAAGATACTATGTTTTTAATAATAAAAAATCTTTAACAAACCTATACGACCGTCTTGTTATAAGTTGAATATGTCACAAACTCTTTGAAGTGAGGAAGAAGGTGTCTACATACATGATTAATATCACATAAAATACCTCATCATTTCCTCCCTATTCTATGCCATAGTCATTTTTTATGTTCAATTGACATGATCGATTGAATGCAACTCAATCAACTAGTCAATTCTGTAATTGATTTAGTAGTTGCACACTTAGTCAACTCTTCTAGTTCATTATTATTAATCAATTGTTTGTTTCTAGAAGATACAAAGTTATGATGTACTAGTAACACCAACTCTCTTTCTCTCTCTATATATAAGCATACACTACATTTTTATGCAAAAGAAATAACATTTTTCCACATTAGGATTCATATAAATTTTAGAGTGTCTATAAAGTTGTCAAGAGGGAATTTTTACAGAGTTAAAATGAAAAAGAAACAAAATCTAAAAAAAATTAGAGTAGAATAATATTTTCTTTATTCAAGCGAGGGAGAATCACTAGTAATGCATCTCCCAATGTAGCCACTGAATTGAACTACCTCACTTCCATTTCTAATAACTTAATTTGTGTGAATTGTAGTTTACAATGAGCAATTAAAAAAGTTGCCCAAAGTTGTTATAAATTGTGGAATTCCTATTAGCATAATTTTTAATGAACATTATTATAGAGATAGTAAAAAATGCATCTAGAAAGAGTTTAGATAGGGTCAGAGAATAAAATACATTAGATATCCTGGAAAATATTTCACATTGTGCTATTAAAATTTCATTACATTAATTATATATGAGGAAGAAACTTCATTCACAACATCAATCTATCCTTTTGTAAGCTCAATCATGAGATTTTATCCTACAATCTAAGGTTGTGACAAAGTATCATGTATTATATTTATTGTTCGAAGAGGTCTCATAGTGCGTTTAACTCCCGTATCTAGTATACCTTATACATAATGAATAGATGGAGTCTTATTATTCCTGTCGTGCAGTAGGGAATTATGTAATCACATAGATTTTCAAAACTATGAAAGTTGGTGCACAATTTTTAACTATATAGTTTTGCAACGAAATTGATTAATTGTCCTAAGTGTTAGCACCCAATCCTCTTATTGTGGCAATTTCCTTTTCATTTTGGGAGCTCTTCCACCCTAAATGATGAAACTAAACGCTTTGAAAAGTCTGATGCAGTAATCGCTGACATCCCTTAAAACTCTGCGATCTTTGACCTACTCAGAATTACCCTCACCATATAGCATCTTTGACACCTGCTCCCAATTACACTGCGATCTCATCGCAGTCTACGTACAACAACCATGCAACCTATAATTATCAACATAATTAATATATACATCCTCAATATGTAGGTTTGGGATGGATATTCATATATCTATGGTTGTATTTCTTGAATGGATGCCATCTCTCTTTCCATAGTGTTTCCATCATTGTATGCACCTCTTGAAAGAGCAGGTTAACATACTTGTTTCAAGGAAATAAGAGCAGTGAGGAGATGTAAGAACGGGTTTGTAAAATGATCGCAGACAGAAGCAAGGTAGAGTTCTCATTTACCCCAGGATCTGACACCATGACAAATATGCACTGGCATCCCAACAAATTGATTTTAAATTTTAGTGATTTCTTTCAGACTGAGCTTTCTTTCTTTGGAAACTTCTGGGTGGTGACATCTGTTATCTTGGCTTTGCAACACCATGGGTCCATGGAAGAATCCGTTCAAGATGAGATTAAGCACTTATTTCTTTAACTTTATACTCCATCCTTCAATTATGCAATGATTATCAGATGTAAAATTCAATAATAAATGGGTAAAATTAACTCTCTCGAGAGTGAAAATGGTTGAAATTATTTGGTAGATTCTTTACGTTTATCTATTTCCTTCAAATTTGTAGGAAAAAAAATGTGTTTCTTTACAATATATTATGGCTGGAATATTAGGGTTAATTCCAGTAACAACATTGCAGTGAACTTTATTATATGCAAAGGTCAATTTCATTTTGTTTGAAATGTTATAGTTTTCTCAGTAACATGCATACTATATGAAATTTTTTTATATGTTCTATATTTTTTTAACCTTTCGAACTTTTTAAAACTTTTTTGAACTTCCTTCCTCTAGAACGTACTTAACTTTTCAAACCTGGAAACTATGCCTGCACCTTTTAAAGGAGATTACTTGGCCAAATTTGGGAGGATGTCAAAAAATTTAAATCCCCTTTACATGTAGCTTTTTATGATCTCTTCTATGGTGTTTAGAACCAATATAGGACTAACAAGGATTAAGGAGAAAAACTCAGAGAGGATTCTTATTCTATGAGTTCTTGTAGCCAAGGAAATCCACTTGGTACACAAGAATTTAAGAATATACCAAACCTCGTCAATTGACCCATATGAGTCCATGGATATTTCATCTGATACTTGCATTTCCTTCTGGGATTTCAGTATAGTTAATTGAATTTTGTCATTGTATGGAAGGTGCGCCTATACAACTTTCTAACTCATAGCAATTCTCTTCAATACATTACATTAAAAAAATCTGTTACAAATATATATATTCTTTGAATTCTCCAATACCTATCTTCTTTCTTTTGACATTGTCTTCAATAGAAATGTACAATAACATGAAAATCACTACCAACATTTTATCTCTATAGTGTTTAGAATTATGAGTCATTCTAATAAAAAGGGGGAGTTTTGATTAAATTTCTTTAGTGTGTTGAAGTAGATTATGATGTATTATTTTCATATCAAGTGTCATGTACAATATTTCATCTTTTGAAAAGACACATGTTTCCAAAGTTCACACCCTAAATCGTGAAATCATATTGGTAGGACTTATTTTCTTCTTACATTATAGCTTCTGTGTTTGTTATTTAAAATTGTTGTGTTCATGGCGAACTTGCATGCTGAGACGTTCGATCGACTCAGCATTTCAATTTGAAATGAGATCTTTTAATCTAAGAAAATTTTATACAAAATTGTGCTTCTACCAAATAAACAAGTAGATAAAAAAAAGTCTTTGAAGGATTCTAAAAATTATCTTTTCAGAAAAATTCATCTTGATAGTCATTCTCCTTTCACCTCTCCTCTTATCTTTTCATCTTTTTGTGTCAACGTGTGGGTAGTATCCCATGTTTCTCTCATGATTTGATCTTTAAATGTTATGTGTGTTTTTATCCTTCATCTTAGATATGTGTATTGTCGAAATTGAAAATGAGCTTGAGAGATGGCTTTCATGGAATATGAATTTTGCGATAAACAAGGGTTTATTAACTCTTTTGGGTAAGCAATACTCCCTACACTTGAAGTCTTCCTAAATTTAAGGGTTAGCTCTCAGTAAGGAGAGGAAATATTTCTATTACATGCTTGCACTGCCACACCACCTTCTAAGGGGAGAATTCAATGGAAACCTACCCTATTGAGGGTATTTATAATTTTAATATCTTGCTCGGACTACAGGACATTATTTTAGTACATGTTTCTTTGTAGGGCCTCCACGCCCATTTTGTAAGTTATGCTTAAATGATGATACATAAAGTGGATTTGTTGGTCATGAGGACTATTGTCTGGCCTTTTTCTTTGAAGAATTAAGGTAGCTATGCCATGTGATACAAGTTTAATTATGGGCCTTTGTTTTTTTTACATCGGGTGTTTGAACTGCTTGAGCTCAGACTCAATGACCTCCGATATTGACGATTATTGTTTAAATTATTTATATAGATAATGTGTTATTGAATTAATTTTATAATTTATTGTTAAGTTAAGAGTTATGTGCATCTTTACTCCCATTGGGTTGTCAATCCTGATGATATTTGGTAATGGCTTGAAATAAACAAATTTATGACTACATTAACTAAGAAGTTATCTAAAATCCTTAACTACTTGAATGAGTTTATCATTAGGGTTTTATATTGTTAACTTCATAACATAACAAGACTCTATAGTTATGCATGTTAATAATGTGTATATAGTAATGTTCCCTTGTTATACTCAGTCTATATAACCAATATTGGACTCGATCCTCGACCTAAAAAACCTAACTTATTCTTTGGTTTTTATTTCACAAAAAAGGAATACGAATCTCATGGAACTAATTTCAGGGTTCCTAGGGTTTAAAAAACCTATTTAAACTTGCTTATGAAAATAAGGACATGAAATCTTGTTTTTACTTACCTCTAGGGTTTTAAGTAGTGTTTTTAATTTTTTTTGTATTGTGACACTTTATTCCATTCAAATCACCGAAGAATAAAACTTATCTATAGATAAATTAAGATACTATGTTAATATGTTTCTATCTCATGGTGTCTCTTATTAGGAATTCCACATTAACAATATCAGTTATCGAAAATGAGAGAGAATATAACCATATAAAAAGTATTAGATTAATGGAATTGATTATTCAATCTACCTATTATTGGATTTTTTCCATATTAATTTGAAGGCATGTTAATATTGCATGAGACCTTTTCCCATAGTTTTCATAACTCATATTTAGTTATCATAGAAGTTTCATCAAAGTTTTCATATTAATTCTCTATGTCTTAAACGATTTTATTGTCTTTAGTTCTTGTCTCATCAATTTTTACATGGGTATTAGAGTCACTCTCATCTTATGTGATGTGGGGTTCCATTGGTCGAAATAACTACCTTAGTGAATTATGGTTTATTGTAAGGGATGGAAAATAATAATTTAATTCTAGTAATAATAATTATGATTAGCACTAATTAATAATAAATTGTTTGGCTTATTTTATCTTAGTACAAGGACAACATGAGGACAAGAAGAAGAAGAAGGGAAGATAGGGTTTAGGGATAAAAGAAAGATAAAAAGAAGGAGTGGGTGGAAGGAGAGGGTGAATAAAAATAGAAAGAGGGAGAGGATGGTCGAAGAGGAGGAGGAGGGGAAGAAAAACTGCAAGGGTAGAGGAGGGGGGAAGAAAAAATGGATGGGAATAGGAATAGGAAGTGGAATATAATGAAGAGGGATAGGGAGAGGGAGGGAAATAGACTAAGAGAATGAAATCAAGAGTAAGGAGAAGAGAAAGAGAAAGAGGAAATTCAAGAATTAAGATCTAATCCTTAAATCCTACGTCATTTTATATAAAATCATAAAATCCAAATCTCATCCAATTATAGAAAAAATTAAAATCCCATTCCATTCTAGATGAATTCCACATTACATCCTATTTCATACCCATTTGAAATAATAACTAAATTCCATTAGAAAAATAAGCTCAAGTCTACAAAGCAATGGGAAGGAAAGAAAAAATAGTTACCATGGACTCCAATAGACATGATTATTGCTCACAAAGATCCTTTGCTTTCTTTTATTGAGTGGGTCCACAAATCCCTTTCATCGATAAAAAAGAACTCTAAACCACTACATATTGTGAAAATGAAATGGAGGTCCGGGTGTGATTGAATTTATGTTAGGAATAGGTGGTTAGTGTGATTCAAATTTCCAATTTGTGTCATTTGATTTTCTCCTTTTTCTTAGATTTACATACTCTTCATGTCACTACATGCCATTATAGTCATGTAACTTTCCTTTTGTGTTAATTTCTCTAAAACTAGGAAAAATCATGCATCATGCCTAGATCATTTTATTGTCATGATCATGTTATGGATACACCATCCTATGACATATTTGTTTTAATTATTTTGACATGAAGATAAGTGTTGTATTTTCTCTATGTTGTGGTAGAGTCATGGTACATTGTCTCGACAACATTTTCATGTAATGACAGAGTCATGGTATTGTCAACTTGCTACAATAAAATTAATTGTTAAATATTAATATGAAAAAACAAATAAGAAATAAAGCAACAATAACTAAAATGTATGAGTATTATAATTATTCATTCATCTCACTCCAACCTAAGGGACACAATTCTTTGTTTCTAGTATTTATCACATTTACAATTCAATAGTTCACAGATTACTTGCATTTACATAATTTCATTTAGATATTTAAATCATTTACTTCATTTACTTCATTTTGTTATTTGTATTTGTCAAATAATTAAGGAATGTTGCTAGGGAGAGAAGAAACTCATTTGCTTAACTAATTATGACTTAAATTGGTTTCATTTCTACATTTTCATTAATAATTTGATTTTTATCAATTATATAGATCATTTGTATTTTTTCTATCACTCACTTATGCACATAGACGAAAGACTATAATAATATTATATTGTAATTTGTTCTTTTCCTTACTCTAATAAGTGAACTTGGTGAATAAGAAAAAAATGAAACTTTCAAATACCTCCTTTCCACACTTTAAATGAGCCTTTCTTGTTTCATGAAATTAATCTTAACTCTTTAAAAATAATTCAACTTAACCTAACCAATTTAAATCCTCCCTCTAGGGAAGAAACAATCTATTGATTATGTTAGTACTAAGAGGATACACATCCAAATAAATCCACAAATTTATTTTTCATATGAAACATAGTACTCTTCCTATGGAGATTTTATTCCTTTTATTAGATGTGATTTTCTAGTATAAGGGTGATGTACGAACATTCAGTCCAAGGATGATTGAAAAAATTAATGGCACGAAGTCATCTAAAAAGGAGATGATGAACATATAAGAGAAGGTAAGGGTAGTGTGTGAGCCCAAACAATCGCGAGAGACTAGAATGGTCGACGAAGATGGTTAATAAAGAAATAGTTATTCAAGGACCAGAAAGGAAGATATAAGATAGATGACATGAAGCTGCTCAAAGGAGATGGAGTACTTCATGTAGAAAGAAAGGGAATTAAATCCCATAAGGTTAGAATAGAAACCAAAATTATATTTGCATCAGAGGACCAATTCGCATACAAAAGAAAAAAAACTAGTTAGGGAACTAGGAAAGTCAATGGAGGAACTAATGAGTTGAAGTTAGTGACAGAAGGTAGTATTAGAGTGAATAATATTAGAAAATAATAACTCTTGAGGTCTTCCTCATGATTTTTTTGGTGCATTATTCATGGAGAGGACAAAGTGTTGTTCTAGTGTTTATTTATGTTTAAAGTAATGTGATGCAAATAAATAAAGTTGTACTTAATTATTTAAGTTGAGGGTCCCATAATGTAATGTGGATTTAGTTATTACCTTTTATAAACTAATGTGCATTTAATGTGAGACATTAATCATAAAAGGTGATCCTAGCCCTTAAAAGAGTTATTTAGGTTTGGTTAGTGAAAAGCAAAGTATAAAAAGGATTCAATTGGGAAAAAAGAACACATAACAAGTTTTAAAGAGAGAGATATTAGAGGAGTCTTAGGTTGAATAAGGGTGCGGGTTCAAAAAATGTCAGATGGAACAATTTTTAAGATAGTGGTATGTTGATAAATGTCAGTATAGCCTATTTTTAAGACTAAAAATTGAACTGACAACAATTTTTTGGAGGCATGAATCCCAAGTACCATTGTTGGAACATGTGATCATAGTTATCAAGATAAGTAAAGAAGGAATCTATTGTGGTGACAATATATTTTGAGTTGCATACTATTTGCATGGGTTTCATGGTAACTGACAACACTATAAACCATATTTTCTTAGCACCTCTGGGATAAAATTGATGGAACATGTGGCTGAGGTAGTCTCTAAGATATATGGAATGATCTCCATAACTGTTCACTGAGATAAGTCTTTGCACTTGGGATTTAGTGGAAAATTAAAATTTCTTAGTTGTAAGGAATTTTTAGACTTTCTATTATTTTATAAAAAATGTCTCTCAATATTTTCCTAGTATGGTTTTTTCTTTGGTCAATTTGACCTAAAAAACTATGTAACCTGGTTGAAGCTCAAAGTTTGTATATTTGAAATACTTAGCATGTGTGTTTTAAGTCTTCAAATATGGAAGTAATTATAAGATTAAAACCTATAAGATTCTAAGTGTTTAAAAAACACTTAAATGAGATTTTGTTGAGTTTTCATAAAAAAATACTTCATGGTATTAGAGCACATCAAGGAATGATAGAGGAAAGAAAGTTTACACGATGATTTCAGAAGGAAATTCGTGGCAGCCATAATTTAGTTATCTATGAAGTTATTGTTTGTTGTGAGTAGGGGTTGATTTCCATGATGACCATAAGGTGTGGGGACAGGATGGATGGATTCTCAAACTACTTTCCATGGAAGGTGAGAATCGATGTAATTCTTAAGGAATGGAACATTTAGAAATTCTCCAACACCATTGTGACCAAACCCATTGATAAGGATGAGCTTGAAGAGCATGAGGTGCTTGAATCTAGGGTTCATAGGGTGATATTACATGGGGTTAAATATAAATTGATCCCTCATTTGGATAATAAGAAGAAAACCAAAAGAAATGTGGGACACATTAAACCATATTTTTTGAAGAAAAAAATGAGATGCAACTTAGGGAAAAACTGTATAATGTTAAAATGATGAAAGATGAAAATGTGACTTCCTACCTAACTCATATTGCTCAAGTGAAAGAAGAGTTAGCTATTGTAGGAAAGATAGTCCTAGATTAAGGTTTGGTGAGGATAGACCTGAAGAGCCTCACTAAAAACTAGGTTGAGTTTGTCAAGTACATTGTGGGAAGGGAGAAACTACCCAACTGAGTAGGTCATGGGATGAATCCATTGTTGAAAATGTAACTTCAGAAGATATTCTATTTCATTACCATTGTATTTTATTGTACCTCCATTGGAGGTGTTTTTCCTCCATTCTAGGATGCCATTATTATATTTGGTCATGTCATAATATTGAGGTAAAACATTTGTTGTAATTCAAGGCAATAGTCCCCAAAAGAAATATTGTAAATTGTATTTTTGAGTCCCCCAAGAGACAATTTTTCCCTTTTAGGTTAGGATTTCATACCCTCTTAGTTTTTAGGTCAATCACCTGAAGAATATAAATAGGGAGCCACCTTCCCTTATTTAGATACACACACACTCACTCAAGTTCGCTAGAGAGAGAGAGAGAGAGAGAGAGAGAGAGAGAGAGAGAGAGAGAGAAGTTCTCTAGTGTGAGAATAATAAGAATATCTCAAAGATATATTTCTCTCGATATTCTTTCTTTGTTTGACATTGTACTTAGTGACATAATTATTATGAAGAAGCTTGTAGGGTTTTCTCCTTTATGGTTTCCCCAAGGAAAATATTTGTGTTCTTCTATATTGTTCTGATTGTTTATCTTTCAGTTTAAATATCTAATGTAATTGAATTAAAGTGAAAACTCTAACATGGTATTGGAGCTAACTATAAAATAAGGAATTGTAGAGTAGTAGGAAAATATGGATTCCTAGTTCAAGATATTCTCTCCATAAATCATCAGAAAACAAGGGCTAGGAAATTTCTCCCTAGGAGGGTGTATCTTTTGGAGGAAGCAGAATTAAGTTTGAATAATTTCCATTTTCGAACAAGACACTGGTGACGGTAGAAAAATAGGGAATCAAACTTTTAGGGTTTTCCGCCATCGATTTGGAAAAATGAGTACATTGAACAACTTTCCTTAAAGATGTGTATCTTCTCGTCCAATCAAAAGTTTAAAATTCCTACTTTAGAAAAATAGGGTCTCTCTAGAAAACCCTAGTCCAACTAGCTCGAGAACCAGGTTGAGCATCTCAAATTTGTAAGACCTAAACCCTTTGCTATTTAAATTTGAGGTTCTCATTTCAAAATGTGGAAATTGAACCCAGTGATAGAACAATTTTACTCACAACAATTATCAATTGTACATGCAAAATCACTCACAAAAGAGACTGAAAATGGAGCTAAACACTAAACTGTATTAACTCAGTGTACAATTTCCAACCCTGTAACATAATATGTTGCTGCATTAAATAATTACATAGGATATTCGAATGCATGAGGAGGAAATTCGAATCTAGTCAAAAGCAGGCTTACTAAAATTAAGCAATTCCCCCATAGGTGCATAAAGTAGTTTCCAAATCAGTCATGGAGCTCATGAATTGGAAAAAGAAATTAGGTAAGCTAAAGAGTGATGGAATAAAAACTCATACATGCTTTTCAAGGGAGAAAAGAGTGGAGGATGTGGAGGACAAAAAACTAGTTAACCTCACCTAGTCAAACTTTCCCAATTGCCTTAAAGCACTGAAAAAGCAGGCAATAAAGCAGAAAAAGCAGAAGGGTGCCTAGGAGACTAGGAATAAAGCAGAATTGATTCCTTGAGGTTTCCCAAGCGCTACATGAGTCAAAATAGGCAATTTTGACCACTATGGATAGGTAAATGACAACTTGCATAAGGTGGGACACATGAACTAGTCAAATAAGACAAAAATAATTAAATTAATGTCTAAGGTAGCTAACTATGGGTTGATTATTCTAACACCCCCCCTTAAGCCTGACTTATGAGTAATATATCAGAAAATTATAGGGCCTAGCAACAAGGCTTAGTCACCCTTTACATATTGCATGCCCATTTAAACAAGGAAAGAGGAAAAAATCACATGGGAAAATCCTCCCTTAAACATGGACTGTAAAACAAAATTTGGAAATCTTGTCTTCAGTCATGCTTCACAGCATGATCAGCAATCCCTAGCAGTGATTTGAGATTGCTGAAGGTCTTCTCACAAAATGCTTTGGTGAAGATATCAGCTACTTGTTCTGAAGATGAACAGAAGAGTAGGTGAATGGTGCCATCATGCACAAGCTCTCTGATGTAGTGCATATGGATCTCAATGTGTTTGGTTCTCTACTTCTGAACTAGATCTTAGCAGATTCGAATGGTACTCTGATTATCACAGTAGATGGTAGTTGAGTACTCTGATTCAAAACCACACTCTCCAAGTAATCCCTGCAACCATAAACATTGAGTTGTTGCATTAACAACTCCTCTGTACTCTTCTTTTGTAGATGAGAGTGCAATGGCACTCTGTTTGTTGCTTGAATAGCTGATTGGCCCTTCTGCAAGCATGAACACATATCCTGATGTGGAATTTTTGTCTATGCTATCACTATCAGTAAATCCAATCAAATCAAGATCAGATTTTTCTTTATAGAAGATCCCATGTGTCCTTGTTCCCTGAACAAAGTTAAGGATCCTTTTTGCTGCTTTCCAATGGATCTCATGAGGCTGATCCACGTATCTAGAAGCCACACTTACTGCATAAGAAATATCAGGTCTAGTATGTGTAAGATACAACAAACATCCAATCAATTTCCTATACAGTGTATTGTTTACCATAGGTGAAGAATCAGCTTCTTCCAGCTTCACTCCTGAAAGGAAAGGAGTCTTGCTTGGCTTGAAATCCTTCATTTTGAATTTGTTCAACAAATCCAAGGCATACATGGACTGGTTCACCTTGATTCCAGCTTTGGTTTGAGCAATATCAAGCCCCAAGAATTGGCTTAAGAGCCCCGAATCTATCATGGAGAAGGCTTGGTTCATTGCACCCTTCAAGGAAGCAATCTCATCCTTTGAGCTTCCTGTAATGAGGAGGTCATCAACATATAACACAATGATCATTAATGAACCATTAATTAAGTTCAAATATACATTTGGATCTGATTTGCACCGAACAAAATTCAGTGATAGAAAGAAGCTATCAATCTTGGCATACCAAGCCCTGGGGGCTTGCTTTAGCCCATACAATGACTTTCTCAACCTGCACACAAGATAAGGGTTAGTATAAAATCCTTGAGGATGCTATATATATATCTCTTCAGTGATATCTCCATTTAGGAAGGAACATTTTACATCCATGTGATGTACCTCCCATTGCTTTGAGGCTGCAATGGCTAAGGCTAGCCTGATGGAGTCCATCTTTGCCACTGGTGCAAAGGTCTCATTGTAATCTATGCCATGAACCTGTGAGTATCCCTTGGCTACTAATATGGCCTTGTACTTCAGAGGTGAACCATCAGCATAAAATTTGGTCTTGTAGACCCACTTACATTGAACTAACTTCCTCCCTGGGGGAAGATTCACTAGCTCCCATGTGTTGCTCTTCTGGAGTGAGATGAACTCTTCCTTCATGGATGCTTTCCATATTGGATATCTTGCTGCTTCTTCATATGTTTGAGGATATGATTCCACCATAAAATATCATTTCTCAACAAACATAGGATCCTTCATGCACAGACCACTCTCAAATTGAGATCTAGTCTTCCTTGGGTCATTGGGATCCCAAGCTAGCTCTCCTGTTGCATGTAGTGTCTTGGCTTCCCATTTTGGCCTTGTAGGGATGTTAGGGTCTGAAATAAACTCATCACTATCATACATATCAGAATCAGCATGTTCAACAAACTCTTCACTTACTTTCAGAGGTTCAGGTGGTGAAGAGGTTTCTCCAACTTCCACTGCTACAAGGGGCTCTTCTTGAAACTGAACACACCTTTCAATGAAGGATTTGTTTGTGCTCAAATTTATCAGCTTGTACCCTTTTGAATTTTAGAGTACCCAACAAATAGGCACTCTTGGATTTGGGGCTGCAAATCCTTTCTCTTTTCTGTTGGAATTCTAGCCCAAGCCCTTGAGCCAAAAATCCTGAAATGGGTCACATCTGGCTTGTGCCCACTCCATGCTTCGAAAGGAGTCATACCATCAAGCTGTTTATGAGGAACCATATTCTGGATATAGGATGGACAGTTGATAGCTTTGGCCCAGTACTTTGGTGGCAAATTTTTGGCCTCCATCATGCATGTTGCCATCTCCTTTAGTGATATGTTCTTCCTCTCAACAACATCATTCTGTTGTGGTGTGTAAGGGATAGAATGTTGCATCTGAATACCTACATCTGCACAATAATTAATAAACTCATACTTGACATACTCACCACCATTGTCAAATCTGAGGACCTTGAGTTTCCTCCCAGACTGGTTTTCAACCAAAGCCTTAAAGACTTTGAAGAGGCCAAAAAATTTAGACTTGTGTTTCAGGAAGTAAACCCAGCAATACCTGGAAAAGTCATCTATGAAATTCAATGCATATTTGTCCTGACTCATGGACATATGAGGGAATGGGCCAGCAACATCACTGTGGATCATAGCTCGAGGGGTGTAGAGGTTCTCTCATGACTAGCTCTCTCAAATTTATGCTCTGGGTGCTTTCCTAGGATACAGCCTTGGCAGACTCCTTTGGAAAATTTTATCTTGGGTAACCCTATCACCATCTCTTTTTCACTAAGATCAGAAAGATACTTGTAATTTAGGTGGCCAAATCTTTCATGCCAAAGCTTGCTTGCCTCATTATCATGAATCAGAAGAGCAAAGGGGTTTGAGTAGGGTAGGAAGTGTGAGAACATGTATACCTTTTGAGCATGATTTGCAACTCCTTTTGCAATGACTTTACCACTTGAGATCTCTGTGATCTCAACTTCATCAGGGGAGAATATGAATTTCTTTGGAGACCTGGTGTGAGTCATCTGGTACACTGATAAGAGGTTGGAGGCAAGACCAGGAACATACAACACATTGCTGAACTAACCATGATCAAGATCAATCCTGATCCCTTTGCCCAAAATTTTAGTGAGAGAGTCATCTCCCAGAACTATTGGTGGTCCTTTCGACATGTCAAGTGTGGAGAATGCATCCTTGTTCGAAACCATGTGTCTTGAATCTCCAGAATCGATGATGAAACTAGGTGAGCTTGATGTGCCAGGAACCAATGCATGAATTCTCTCTCTGTCTTCTGAACTTGATCTTCCTTCTTTCTTCTTTGAGCTGTCTAGAAGGGAGATGCCATTCTTCTCCAAGAGTTGGGTCAGCATGTCTATTTTCTTGTTCATACAAGAGCTTTTAGTGTGATTGCCCTTATTGCAGTATGCGCACTTGCTCATTTCTCCTTTATTCTTATTCTTCTGGTAGTTCTTCTTGGAACCTTGTGGCTCCTCCGGAGACTTGTTCTTGTCTCTCTTTTGATCAGATGGCTTTTTAGCTTTCTTTTTTCTTTTTGAATCCACCTTCGAATCTCCAGCAACCATATCTTGGTCTTTGGATGGTTTGATGGTGCCCATCATCACCAGCTTGTCCTGTTCTTGTGTGAGAGATTCCATGAAATTTGCAAGGCTAGGCATCTTCCAGGTTAGAGCTATCAACTTTGTGGCATAGAAGGTCGAAACAAACACTGAATAGTCAGGGCCAAGCTTTGAGAGAATGGCCAATACCAGCTGATCATCATTCTTTTCGATCCCATATTGTTTTAGCTACAAAACAAGTGCTTTGAACTTGGAGAAATAGAGTTGCAATGATTCAAAGCTATTTGGACTCATGGAGATCAATTCATTTTCGATTTGATGTCCGCTCATCTCATCTGTCTTTCCAAAAAGATCAGTAAGCTTCTCCCATACTTCATTAAGTGATGTTAATCCATCAATATGGAAAAGGAGGTCTCTGGAAATACTCAGACACAAGAGACCATAGGCCTCATCCCTCCTATTGTGCCATTTTATCTTCTCTGCAGTTGCATTGGGATCTACTTCTATTTCCATAGTCACCCTGTAGAGGCCTTTCGCTCTCAACAGTATCTCCATCTCTGCTTTCCATTCAAAGAAATTGAAGGGAGTCAAGATGATCTTCTGATATTGATCCATAGCTCAGAAATTGTCCCGACTGTCAGTAGAAGGCTCCCAGTCACTGATGTCGAACCTGAAAAAAAAATTGAAGGAGAGAAATCGATCTACAATGGATCTGATGCCATGTGGAAATTGAACCCAGTGATAGAACAATTTTACTCACAACAATTATCAATTGTACATGCAAAATCACTCACAAAAGAGACTGAAAATGGAGCTGAACACTAAACTGTATTAACTCAGTGTACAATAGCCAAACCTGTAACATAATAGGTTGCTGCATTAAATAATTACATAGGATATTCGAATGCATGAGGAGGCAATTCGAATCTAGTCAAAAGCAGGCTTACTAAAATTAAGCAATTCCCCCATAGGTGCATAAAGTAGTTTCCAAATCAGTCATGGAGCTCACAAATTGGCAAAATCACTTAGGAAAGATAAAGAGTGATGGAATGACAACTCATACATGCTTTTCAAGGGAGAAAAGAGTGGAGGATGTGGAGGACAAAAAACTAGTTAACCTCACCTAGTCAAACTTTCCCAATTGCCTTAAAGCACTGAAAAAGGAGGCAATAAAGCAGAAAAAGCAGAAGGGCACCTAGGAGGCTAGGAATAAAGCAAAATTGATTCCTTGAGGTTTCCCAAGCACTACATGAGTCAAAATAGGCAAGTTTGACCACTATGGATAGGTAAATAACAACTTGCATAAGGTGGGACACATGAACTAGGAAAATAAGACAAAAATAATTAAATTAATGTCTAAGGTAGCTAACTATGGGTTGATTATTCTAACACAAAATGAATCACCACACCAATATTGTTGATAAGCTTGACGGATATGACAATTTTAGAGCATGGAAGTATAGGATCTCTCTTGTCGTTGAAAATTATTTGGACAAATATATTATCGAGGTAGTTCGAACACTAAAGGGAGATTAATCAAATGATATCCACAATAAGAACATGGTCAAGGACAAATGAATTATTGTAGATTCTATTAAATATCACATCATTCCCAATGTTTCATATTTGAAGACACCCAAGGAGGTTTTTGGTTCCTTGACGAAGTTAATCGAAGAGAAGAACAATAATCAAAAGATAATATTAAGGAACCAACTCAAGAATGTGAAGATACTAAACTCAGAGACCATGCAATCCTACTTCACAAGGGTCGCTCAAATCAAGGAACAACTTGAATCCATTGAAGAAAAGGTAGAATAAGGAGATATCATTATGACCATCGTGAATGGTCTCCAAAGATCATGGGACTCATTCATTCAAAGAATATGTGCCAAAAAGAAGCTAATCACTTTCAACAAATTATGGGAATAATGCACTCAAGAAGAAGCTCAAATAATAACAAGAGAAGAGAAGATGGGAGAAAATGATGATCAAGCTCTCGCATTTCACACTAGAAGAAATCACAACAAGAGGGAGGACTATTAAAGAAATGTAGCTACGAAATATATTCTATTTCATATCATTATTATTATTTCCTATTTAGGATATGTTGCTCCTCTGATTAGGGATGTCATTGATGTAATTGGTCATGTAAAGTATTGAGGTAAAACCTATATTTTCAGTAAGGTCAGTGTACTCATAAAAGTATTATTAAAATGTAATTTTGAGTCTCCCAAGGAAATTCAACCCTAATTGGGAGGAGAAGTAAGACATGTTGGGTTATTAGGCCTCTCCATTGATCAATATAAATAGGGGAGGCTCCTCCATCATTTGGTCACACATATAACTCAAGATAGTTTTCTATATAAAGGAGAAACATTCCATCTGAAGCAAAGGAAGTTGCATAGTCTTATTTCCTGGGTCTTACACTATACTTGGTTAAAGTCTATATCGAGTATGTTTTGTTGGGTTTTATTCCCCGCGAGGGTTTCCAAAGAAAATATTTGTGTTCTCTTTTTTGTTTTCATTGTTTTTCTTTCAGTGGTCCTTTGTTTTGAAATAACATAAAGAAAACGAAAATTGAACATGGTATCAGGGGAAACCTGGAAGAAGACATTTTGGAGCAGCTCATCAGGCAGTCCAACAAGATACATTTCACTATTTCAAATACCTCCCTCTACATATAAACCAAAAATAATTTCCATTCAACTTGGGATAGGAGGGAACATCTTTCCATGGAATCATTTTTCAATTCTGAGAATTTTCACTTTTTGACCTATCACTCTTGCCGGGAGAAACTAGGACATCATAATTTTCAAGGTTCCATCCTCATATTGTATACAAGAAAGATATATTATATCTCACCTTTGGGAGGTGCATATTTTCCTCCACTCAGGCCTACAAGTGATCTCAACTGAAAATTTAGGGTTTTTAGTTGAACCATAGGTCATCTTGAAGTTGGTTCCAGAAGAAGTCCTCAAACTAGTAAGTATTATCTCCTATATTCCCATTTTAGGTTCTCATTCATTCAATATGACAAACAATAGAAAGCTAGATGAAAAAATTGAGGGATCATAGAATTTCAAAGGATGGAAGTATAGAGTCGTGCTCATTCTTGGATAACATGACCTAGAATGCTACATCAAAGAAGAGATCAAGGAACCAGAGGGAGATGAGAAAAAATACAAGCAAAAGAAGGATATGATCAAAGCAAATACGGTCATGGATAACTCTATCAAGAATCATTTTATCCCCCAAGTGTCCTCAAATAATACTTCTAATGAAATTTTTGATGCAATAACTAGGCTATTTGAAGGGAAGAACATCAACAAGAGAATGACCTTGAGAAACCAAGTGAAGGGTGTGAAGAAGAAAAATGCAAAAACCATGCAGTCATACTTCTCTAGAGTATCTCAAATCAAAGAAAATTTAGAATCCATGTTGACACGATAGAAGAAATTGAAATTGTGATAACCACTCTAAATTGTCTTCCAAGAGAAAGGGATTCCTTCATCAGAGGAATATGTGCTTGAAGAAATCTAACCAAATTCAGCAAGCTATGGGAGGAATGTGTACAAGAAGAAGGAAGATTAGAAATAGAGAAGAAACGTTAAATGAATATGAAGATCAAGATCTATCTGCACATACAAAGAATACATGAAACAAAAGGAAGTATTGAGGATCTCCTACAAGTAGATCATAAGAATTCAAAACAAGTAAGAAGTTTAAGAAGGATTGCTCATATTATGAATGTTACACATGTCATAACTTAGGACATATCTCTAGGCGGTGTCCAGTTAAAAAAAACAAGTTCAAGAAAAAGAACCGAAAGTTCCATGCCCATGCAGTCAAAGAGAATGCATTAGATGAAGAGAGGACCTGTGAGAATGAAGACTCTAATGAATAATATGTCTTGATATCAGCCTTTATGGGATCAATCTCTCATGGAATTGATACTTCCCAAATAGATAGTGGTGCTTCCAAATAGATGATAGGCCACATAGATTCTCTCTCATGCCTCACTTAGAAAGACTATCCACACAAAGTACAACTTGGAGATAACTATCAATATCCTATCAAATGAATGGGAGAATCCTCCTACAAGCTAAAATACAGTAAGTCCATGAAAATGAAAGAAGTTTTATATGTTCCAAGTCTAAAGAATAATATTATTTCTATATCAGTTGTAGACAATAAAGGCTTCATAGTTGCATTGGTATATTGTGAAGTTCTTATGTCATCGAAAGGAAGAACTATAGATCATGTAGTTGTAATAGGTGTTGAAGAGGGGGGACACTACAAATTAAAAGGGAATATATATTCAGATTTCATAGCTAGTACCATCATCCCATGTGAACTATGGCATAGAATAATTTCTCATCTAAACTACATAGCATTACCAATTGTGAGAAAGATAGTAACAGGTCTACCAGAATTCCATATTAGCCATGAAGGGGTATGCAAAGGATGTGCTCAAGGGAAGAATGCCAAGAATCCATTTCCATGCAATAATAGCAAATAAAAAGGAATCTTAGAGATTGTCCACTCATATATGTGCAGACCAATGTCAACTACTTCCTTAAGTGGGTATGTCTATTATGTTTCTTTTAATTATGAATACTCATGTAAGACATGAATATATTTCTTAAAAAAAAAGAGGAAGTATTTGAAAAATTCAAAGAGTTCAAATATCTTGTCGAGAATCTCTCTAAAAAGAATATTTAGATATTAAGATAAGATAATGGATGATAATTCACTTCAAATGAACTTAAGGACTTTTGCAAAGAAGAAGGGATTAAGAGGGAGCTTACTACACCCTATAATCCTCAACAAAATGGAATATCAGAAAGGAAGAATAGATCTATCATTGAATCAGTCAAATCCATGATCCATGATCAATATCTACCCATGCATTTATAGGTTGGCATAGCAAAGACCGTAGTATATTTTTAGAACAAATTATCCCACAATGTACTTATAAACAAAAACTCCAAAAGAGATGTTTACTGGTGAGAAGCCTGAAATTAGCCACCTAAAGATAATTGGTTGATATTTGGTTATCCTATTTACCTACATGTTCCTAAAGAGAAAAGATCAAATTTGGAGTCCTCAGGAAAGAAGGGAATATTTATCAAATATATTGATCAGTCGGAAGCATACAAAAGCTATATTCTAGGTTTTCATCAATTTGATATCAACAGAGATGTCACATTTTGATGAAGATGCAACTTTCAACAAAAACAAAAAGATCCATATGGATGAATTTTATGAAGAAGAACAAGAAACTACCAGAATTGTAGAGGTCAGTAAACCACCAGTTAGAGATGATAAAGAAGAACATGTGCCAGAAGATCATGACATGGAAGAACTTCAAGAACCTATAGAGACACCTCATGAGATGATCTCAATAAGGAGAATACTAACTCGGGATCATGATATAATTCAAGAAGCAAAAAGATATGGTGCGCCAGAAGGAATCAAGAGACCAAGAATCCACTCCGACTATATAGCATTAATGTGTAAGATTGTTGATGAAGAACCTACAATTTTTGAAGAAACCTCAAAGAATAAGAAATGAATGAATGTCAGGATTGAATAATATCAATCTAGCTTAAAGAATTATGTTTGGGAAGTGGTGCTAAGACCAAAGGATAAACCAGTGGTCTCTTAAAAATATTTTTTTACGACAAAGGATTCAGATGATGGTAGTATTGAAAATTTCAAAGAAATATTTGTCGCACGAGCATTCTCTTAGAAGGAAGGCATTGATTATGAAGATACTTTTGCAATAGTATCTAGATATACCTCAAACTGAACCATTATTTCCTTGGCTTCCAAGATGAAATGGAAGTTACATCAAATGGATGTGAAGAAATCCTTTCTAAATGATGCCATATAAGAGGAAGTGTATATTGAACAACCTACATGTTTTGAGACAGATGACAAGAAAACACATGTGCGTCGACTAAATAAATCATTGTATGGATTAAAGCAAGATCCCAGAGCATGGTACAAAAGAATTGATCGCTTCCTAAAGATCTTAGGATTTACCAAAAGTAAAGAAGATTCCAACCTTTACTATAAGGTTGAAGATTACGGGATCATGATATTACTATTGCATGTATATGATCTATTTTTTACGAGAAAGGAGAAGATCAGAAGTGGATGTAAGTATAAGCTTGCAGCAAAATTCGAAATGAAATATATTCGCATGATGCATTACTTCCTAGGTCTTGAAGTATGGTAGTTCTGAGATAAAATTTTCCTAAACTAAGGAAAATATGTAGTTGAGATCCTAAATAGATTTTGGATGTTGGATTGTAATGAAATGAACACTTCGATGGTGACAATATTGAATATCCTAAATGATGACTCTTTTGAAAGAGTATATGTCACACTATATATACAGATTATCAGCTCATTGATGTATTCGAAAAATACAATACCGGATATATGTTTTGTCATAAACACGTTAAGTCAGTATATGATTCAACCTATACATGTTCACCTAGTTATGGAAAAAAATGTGATGATGTACCTAAAGGGTGCATTGGAATGTGGCATCACATATGCAGCTAATTGTGATTTTAGATTATGTGGCTACACTAATTCAGATTGGGTAGGAAGTGCTGAAGACATAAAGAGAACTTCAGGATGTTGTTTTAGTTTGGGATTAGGTGTGATCTCATGGCTTAGTATAAAGTAGACCCCTATTGCACTCAATACATTAGGGGATGAATACATTGTAGCATGGTCATCATGTAGTGAAGTAGTATGGATTCACAAATTATTGACAGGATTGTTTGATATTGAGATGGATGAAACTGATATTTATTGTGAAAACCAGAGTTGCATCAAGTTAACAGAGAACCAAGTGTTCCATGATAATTCAAAGCACATAGAGATAAAGTATCATTAAATATGGGATATGGTGCATAGAGGAGCCATAAACATGAAGTATGTTCCTATAGAGGAATAAGTTACAAATGTCATAACTAAGCCTATGTCTTGTGTGAATTTTGAATATTTTAGAGACAAGCTTGGTGTAGTCTGAAAGGACCTTCCTAGAAAGAGGGATTGATGCTAAGAGTGTTATTGATGATGAAATGGAAATTAAATACAAATGTGATAGACGTGTAGAATTGATTTCCTATAAATATTGTTGTGGTTTGGAACTCATTTGTGAATGTTGTGGTCTATCATTCATTTGCATATGTTGTGTTTATGCATCAATTTGTGGACATTGTGGTCCTTCATTCATTTGCGTATGTTGTGGTCCTATACTCATTTGCAGACATTATGGTGATGTATTAATTTGTGTACGTTTTGTTCATGCATTCATTTGTGAACGTTGTGGTCCTACATTCATTTGCAGACATTGTGGTAATGCATTCATTTGCAAACATTATGGTCCTGCATTCATTTGCAGACAACGAGATTCTAGAATTCTTGATGTTGTGGGTAGTTCCGCATTAATTTGCGATGTTTTGTTGTGTTTGTGTAGCATTGCAGGTGATGTTCAGGACGAGGATACCTAAGATGATAGGATGTGATGTCATGCTCATGATGATGTGATGATATTTGATACTCATGATGATGTGACAAGATGTGATGCTTGTGATCATATGTCAAGATGTTATGCTTATAATGATGTGTCGAGATGTGATGTTTTTGATGACGTGTCAATATGTAATGCCTATGATGATGTGTTGATATGTGATGCCCGTGATGATGTGTCGAGATGTGATGCTCATGATGATGTGTTGAGATATGATTCTCATGATAAAGCTGGTGTGGATGTTCTCATGATATGATGATCGAGATGTGATGCTCTGTGATGATGATATTCCATGTATGATGATGATTTGATGTAGTTGTGAAAACTTCCTATGATGTATAGACTTACCAGTCAGTTGTATAGATGTATTGTTGTGATATAGAATACCTTACTTGTTATGAGGGAGTGTTAAATAAATGTAACTGGGAAAGATATTCTATTTTATATCATTATTATTATTTCCCCTTTCATATATATTGTTCCTCTAATTAGGGATGTCATTGAGGTAATTGTTCATGTAAAGTCTCGAGGTAATACCACAGTTGTAATTCGGGACAGTAGTACCTACAAAACTATTATTAAAATGCAATTTTAAGTCTCCCAAGGAAAGTTCGCCCTGATTGGGAGGATAATTCAGCCCTATTAGGTTATTAGGCCTCTCCACTTATAAGTATAAATAGGGGAGGAAACTCCCTCATTTGGACCCATAGAGAACTCAAACAAGTTCACTAGATAGAGGAGAAGCAGTCCATCTGGAGTGAAGGAAGTTGTATAGTATTATTTCTTGGGTATCACACCATACTTGGTTAAAGTCTATATCGAGCAATTTTTTACTTCTACTATATGTAGGTGATATGTTTCTGATAGGTGAGGATGATCTCATCATAGATGAAAAGAGGATGCTTGTTGCAGAGTTAGATATGAAGGACCTAGGGATGATGCATTACTTCTTAGGCATGCGGTATGGCAGAGTGTGTATGGGATATTTCTTGGTCAAGGAAAGTATGCAGTGGATATTCTAAAGTGGTCCAGAATGATGGACTACAAGGAAATGACCACACCAATGGAACCAAACTTGAAGCTACTGTGTGATGCTTCGTCAGAGACATTTGATGCCATGATGTATCGACATATGATTGGTTAGTTTATGTACCTGATCAACATGAGACTAGACATATGATTTGTGGTGAACATCTTGAGCTAGTTCTTGATGAATCTGAGACATGTTCACTTGATTCCTGCAAAGCATATATTAAGGTTCTTGAAGGGTATAGTTGAGTATGGGCTCAAGTATGGAATCAATTTGAATATTATCTTGCATGGTTATGTTGATTCATATTGGGAAGGAAGTGGCATAGATAAGAAGAGAACTTCAGGACGATGCTTCAGTTTGGGATCCAGTATGATCTACTGGTTCAGCAGAAAGCACTCACGTGTGGCACCGAGTAGAACCAAAGAAAAGTATGTTGCAGTCTGTTTGGCTATTTGTGAGGCAATATGGCTTTAGGATCTACTATCATATTTCTTTGATCTCAAGTTAGAGGTGACTTGTATCTTTTGTGAAAATGAGAGTGGTATGAAATTGTATCCACCGACATATATGAAAAGAACCAACCTTGCTTATCCACAAGTGATTTTAATTGGAGTATGAATCAATCTTAGGGATATTGTTGGAGGAGCTAGTTGGTCTAACTAATTAGATAGTACCAATCATTCTATCGATTGAATTGTCTCCCATGTTGTTTATCATGTTATTCTACATTATATACCTAGTCATAGCCATGCTCCCAATGGATAAAGTAATTCCTTCTATGAGGGGAATAATATATAGTTTAGTTCCTTTAATGCTAGACATTATATTTTATAAAACAATGTTTGAATTGATCTATCCTTATTAATGATTTTCTAGAGATATTGTAGTCCCAAACTTCACATCCATTTAATATAACTAGAGTGATAAGAGTCTCAAATAGGAGTTTCTTTTGATCCCAAATCTAAACTTCTATTGATTTAGAATTTTTTCAAGTCCATAAGAAAATTTCAACCCTTCATTAATCCCTTTTATCAATGTTATGGTTCCAATTAATATTGTGATTAATATCGAGTCTGAGGTATTTGTATAAAGTCACTTCCTCTTTGTTAATTCTATAGTTCCAATTAAGGTTGTGATGAAGGTCAATTTTGATATATTTGTATGAATTCACTTCCTCCAAGATTTTGTACTTGTCATTCATAAAATTATCATAAGTGATATGTTTTGATTTGATTATTATGACTCTTTTTTTATGGTGTTAATCGTCATACCCATATTAGAGAAAGCATCCTTGAGAATTTTTAGTTGCTTGTCAAGATCATAGGGACTCGTTTCCATAAGAACAATATAATTAGGGTAATGAAGAAGGTTGATTACTATATGTTATGGAGAGAAATTCCTATGGCTTGGGGTACCACAACAGACAGCTTGACTCTAGAAATCAATCCTTTCTAATATGCAATAGAAATTAAAGATCTAATACTAAAGGATCAGACCTTGTACCTTATTCTGGATTGTTGAAGTAGATCCCCGTTGAGCTTTCTAGCTTCCGCTTGAATTGATAGATTACTTCCTCAACAACAAATAAACAATACAAGCATACTATATATATTGGTGTTAGATCTATTCTAGCATATATAATCAACAATGTATAAGCATCCGAAATCATCCCATGGACAAAATATTCATTCAAACACACATTATTGGACAGGAAAAGCCATTTCTATTAATACAAAATTAGAGATTACAATTAATACAACCTCTATCGGCACGTCTGCGAATCGGAGAAACTAAATGCCCCACTTGGGCCTCCACCACCTCAATCTTCCATCTCTCGATAGCAAGCTCACAAGCATAAGGAAAGCTTGGGAAGAACACAAAATTGCTCCAAGGGACAAAGGGATGTAGACTCAAGAATAAGTTCTCGCAATAATGGACTATAGTTTCTTTGCTCTCAATTCTCTCTTATGCCTTCGATGTACCAAAGAGTTCCTTATATAGCTTTTCAAAAGGGTAATGAAAGGTCGAATCCGAGCGATATCAAGGCATATGGAAGGCCAGGAGTCAAGTGAGTCGGATCCATGTCAAGGAAAAATCCAAAAGGATTTAGATTTTGTACACATCCCGATGTACACAGTTTTAGTGGTCAAACCTGCGTATATACATGATTAGAGGATTAAAACTCACGTATAGAAATTTACACATGTTTTTAGGGATGGTCAAGGAAACATCAAAGGAAAAAAAAAGGTCCAAGGGGTCTAAGGAGTCTACAAAGGGATAGGGGAAAGGCCATACAAGTGTGATTCACCTGTAGTGGTAAAATCAGCTATAACAGATGCCCCCTAATGTGTGAGGACAGAGGGGTCATACAATGGCCGAAATACATTATAAGTCCATCCTAGAATTGGAGTGATGAAGGATCCCAAATGGAATACCAGCCACCCAATCAGCATAGTATACTGATACAACTCTGCACATACATATAGCAGTCCTAGATACATAAGAGTACAATGGCCATGAATAAGCATGATACAAGATATCACATAAGTGTTCATCGCCACGTACAATATACATAGATCAGAATCTCCATGATGAAGATATACCAAGGATCAAGATCTCCATAATGGCTGAAGATATACAATGGATCAAGATCTCCATAATAGTTGGAAATGTCTGACATATACTGGAATCAACTCACGAGAGCTGAAATCTCATGAACACTGGCACAATCAAGGAGTTAGCATATAAGAGATGCCACCAATCTGGAAGGTCTTCTACACAAACTGCTACGAGTACATATCCTACTATGTGAATAGAGGTGTTGAGGTCGAACATAGTAGTCAATTATCTGATTACCGTTCATTAATGTATACCATTAACAGATGCGAGATCACCCACTGATAATGAAAATGAGAATCAAGGTACTAGAGTGCAAACTAACAAGTGTGAATAAATGTGTCGAGGTCGAACACTTGAGAGGATCCATTGATTATGGGACATTAATGTATTCCCAAAGGCTATCGATGGCGAGAGAACCTGCCACTGATGATTGCAAGTCTCAAGGCACTAAAAATGACTCTAGATTCCAATCCCAGAATAAATGATCTGAATTCGATGGGATGAACTCCAATGGAAGGAGGGCATTAAGGCATCCCCCATCATCCAACACGAGGTACTCAACAAAGTTGTATAATGTGGAAGGACTCGATCATAAGGTGCATGAACCAGTAACTGTACCAGGAATGGTCGACATGCAAAGTAAAGATAACTGAGGAATGGCCGACTCAAGTTTCAACTTCCTTCAAACAAGAGTATAATGGTGTATGGTGACTGAATCAAGGCAGCATAGACTCGATATACAAATTGGGACATCTCTGCGACACAGGAGGCATCGACAGAGGCTCCATGGGGACTGGAAGCTTAACCAATCAGTGGAGACAAAATCAGATAAACGAGTGCAGCTCCTAAAGTCAAAATATAAACCCAACCAATGGATGTGATATACAGTGCTCTGTTCGAAGGTGACACGACTCGACAACTTCCAAAGATAACATCTTTCCTTGTCCGGATTTCTGTTTATTTTTTTATTTTTTTGGACTTTTTCAAATATTTAAAAATCTTGAAAAAGAATAAAATTGGTTTATAGTTATAGACTAGGAGGAGACGAGTGTCATAGGGGAAAACAAACTAGTTCCAAGCAGTGGAACATACCTATGCTCAATGCAAGGATACATGTGTAGGATAGCGACACTCGGGGGAAAGTCCCCTCCTGGTAAAAAGGGAATCAAGATGCAAAGGATATATAAAATGGCTCTACATGGCTAGACATGAGACAAACTCGGGCTATATGGCTGAAACATAATGTCAGGGAAGTCGACATAAATCTCAATAAGGCAGGAAAAGCTCATGATAATGCAATTACAACTTGACATACGGGAGTCTTGAGGGAAATAGGCCAGCAAAAGATCAAGAGGAGTATGAGGCTCTTACGAAATGTCATGGCGATACTATACAACAGACTCCCACACCCTAAAAGACAAAATGTCAGCATGGGAACCAAATGCATATAAGGCACTAACTAGGGTACCCATGTAAGGTCAAGCTCTACCACTCATATCATGCCACTTCTAAAACAGCAAGATGGTTCCGTCACACAATCGAATGGGTTCGTACCTAAAGCTATGATGAAATGGTCATAAGGTCATGTAAAATGAAAATGGTGGTGAACCCTAACCTATATGCCAGTTTAGACATGATACACAAGATCAGCACGAACAGGTCAATCCAACGGCTGAAACGGCACTCAAAGAGGTCTCCTACATCAAGAATTAGGTCAAAAATGGTCCAAAATGATTAGAAATAGTCCAAACTATAGGAAAGGGGGTAAAAATTTTCAAAAATTTGAAAAATTTCTATATATAGTAGAAAATTCAAAACATTATAAAACATTTGAAATTTTTACCCAATTGAGCTTAGATTTTCAACACTGAATTCCAGGAGATCCAGTCGGCGGAATCCACTACCGTTTCTTCCAGGTACTTACCCATGCTCTTCTCTTCCATTTCAATGCAATTTTTATCAAATTCCATGGTCATTTGAGTTTTCTAGGCCATTATAAAAAAGGTGACGTGGCCCACACAAAAATTGATGGTTTTTCTGCATATAAGGCTAGCTATATAGGGAAAATGCCCCCAAACCCGCATACATACATGGCTATTTGGAAAACAGTCGCGTATGCGGCTGTGCATAAGGTTTTTTTAGTAATCTAATGGGAAAACTTGCAATTTTTTGTACAGGATGGTCCTAGAATGGAGAGAGAGTGAACATTGTGATGCAGAGGAGGCAGTAAGGGCTGATCTAATGGCTCAACAAGCGCTATGTGCATGTGGACTCTATAATTTTTGGTGTCTTGGTGGCTTGAGGGCCAAACCAAGACTATTGCAGATGCTAGTGGATTATTGGAATCCAGACTTTGAGTCCTTCCAGATAGATGGGATGACCCTCACTATAGAGGTGGAGAACATATACTTTATTACTGGACTTTCCCGATGGGGGGAATTAGTGAACCTTCATTCTCGTGGTGGGCCTGGAGGTGGCCTGACTATCGATGAGTACATTGCGGTGTACTGCTATTCAGACACAGAGATGGTGGGAAGTCAGGTCCCAACCAACTCTATACAGGTGCTAGGCCTAAAGGCCATTCTATTGACACTAGGCAGGATAGCAGGCTTGGCTTCACTCCACCAGGCCTCGCGGCCTCTAATGTTCTATGCAGTGGAGTGCATGAGACCCACGGTTTTTAACTAGAGCACTACACTACTGAGAAAAATGAAACATCATCTCAGTGAGTGTAAGGCGGGTAGAGTGTGGAACTTTGGGTTTAGCAGCATATTGAGCATGTTTTTCTTCGAGCGTGTTCCAGGATTGAGCCCTAGAATTGACGTTCCTCTTCATGGGGTTCGAGATTCGGCCCAACGGCGTTGGGAATATGCGATGTGTAGACTGGGGGGAGGTAGGGTGGCCAACTCCTATCCCGCTGATTTATTTTCATGGTGGCGACGACAGATAGTTGCCATTGATGACTACCCCTATGCAGGGAAAGATTTCCAGGGGGATCCGGACATGCTGCTACCACCAGGATCGGCATATGGCGATATAGGTAATGAATCTCGACCCTCTTTTTAAATTTTTTGAGTTATTTAATTTTTTTGTTGTGTTTTCTGATTATATGGAATCAAAAGACATATTTTTGGGTGACAATACATAGTTACATCTACCATTTGCATGTAGATGTGGGACCACAGTGGCTTGAAGGCTTCCCTCATCACAGATAGAGGGGAAGAAGAGATGATATCACGGGTGTGGATGTGGATCAGACGTGCGAGAACATTCATACCAACTTTGTTAGGCTAACACATAGATTTCCCATGGCGCAAGTCGAGGACTTGCCTGAGGCTATGTAGTGCCAGGTGGTGGGTGTACCACGAGCATGGGTGCGATTATTCCGATGGCTAGCTAGAGGCGTAGTGACCTTCCATAATCACAACCCCCCTCCTCCTCCACGGGCTTAGAGACCTGGGAGTGACACCTTTTGTATTACCATGTATTATATTTTGGTGGCTCAAGAGCCCCATTTTTGTATCATGATACTATGTATTATCACATTTTGGATGTTATAAAATTTTTTATGGTGATTGGTTTATTTATTTACATGTGTAAAAATTTGTGTTTGTGATGAATTTATTGTGTATGAAACAAATGCCAATCTAACACGTAGTTAGCATATGAGTTAGCAACTTGATTATTAATTCTTGGAATGTGTATGTATGTTATATTGTCAAATTGACGTTCTAATAATCTCACACATAAGAATATTCTTAATAACGTCATATCTCTAACATGGTACAAACCATTAAGTTGTGACACTACCAACTCCGAATCAAGACGTACCTCAAGGGAAAGAACGCCATGTGAAATGGCATCTTGTAAAAGCTCAATAACAGCACTATATTTAGCAACATTGTTGGAAGATGGCCGTAGACATACACCTCCTGAAGACAATACCTGACCCATAAGAGTATAAATCACCCAAGCAGCAGAGGCTGGGTGTTGAGTGTGATAGCTCGCACCATCCGCAAATCCTATGTAGGTGGAAGATTCCATTGACATCTGCCAAAAGAAACAGAAACTAATCACAAACCCTATCACGATAGGAAAAATACCTAACTATGTAAAACTGTACAATAATATACAATAACCAGCCTTGGCTGAAAATCATGCATAGTACTTCTTGAGATGGAGCCCATTTCTAGTCTCCACCAAGTTCGTTCCCTCATAATCCACTAACTCATAAGCGCCCTTCTCTAACACACGTTTGACAACGTAAGGACCATGCCACATGGGGTTAAACTTTCCTGGCCCCAAGGGTTCTTTCGATTGATCCCACAAAAGGACCAAGTCTCCCTCACTAAACCTTCTTGGATGGACAGAATTATCATACTAGACCTTTACGCAACGTTTATTTACTTCTAGAGCCACCAGGGCATCTCAACGGTGCTCATCAAGTTGCTCAAGGTAGACCAAACACTCCTCCAATGGTGAAGTGTCTAGTAAGAGTTCTACGGAAGGAATCTCGCATTCAACCGGAAATATCAAATCCAAGGAAGGAATCTCGCATTCAACCGACAATATTGACTCCACTCCATGTAGAAGCTGATATGGAGAAAAACCTGTGGCAGTCTTAATAGCGGTTCTATATGCCCACAAAGAAGGATATAACATAATGTGCCAATTATTCTTGCTCTGTGCGATGGTTCGTTGGAGAATGGATTTGAGTGATTTATTCACTGCTTCTACCTATCCATTCACTTAAGGGTAGCAAGAGGAGGAATGCTCTTGTTTGTACCCTAACTTGGATTCCAACACTTCCATCATATGATTCTGAAAGTGTGAGCCATGGCCAGTGACAAGCTCTTTCAAGATCCTGAACTGAGTAATAATCTGGTTGAATTACGCGGCTGTCTCACCGTTATATTTAACTGTAGGCATAGCCTTATCCCATTTCGTGAAGTAATGAACAACCACTATGATATGATGATACCCCCCAGCTGAAGTTGGGTTGCAATCCATAAAATCAAGCCCCCACTTAGTGAAGGGACCAACGGTGATGATGGGATGTAACGGGGCAGGTTTCGAGCACATATTACATGCGAACACCTGGCAAGGCACCTCTTGATCGTATTAACACAATATTTAAAGATCGACGACTAGAAATAACCCACTCTTAATATTTTTTGGGCTGTAGAAAGCCCAGATAAATGACCACCACACGCCCCTCCATGGTAGTCATTCAGCACTACCTCAACCTCTTCATGAGTTAAACAATTTCAAAAAATGGAATCTACCCCACGGTAGTATAAAGTGTTATCCACTATGAGGTAATTCTTAGACACATGACATAATCGTCGTCGTTCATCCCATGAGAGGTGAGTAGGGACCTTCAATGTTTGTAAATATATAATGATATCCCCATACCATGGGTCTAAAGTTGAGATTAAGAAGATGTGTTCATTGACAAACGTATCTTCACAAACCTGCTCCTTGGCCTCGCTTGGGAAATCCGATATAAGCTCTGCAAAAATTAACGACTTCTTCGACTTTGCTGAAACAAACTCGAGATCAAATTCTTGTAGGATGACAATCCATGTATTATATTTTCCCCCAATCATCCTTCGAGTGAGGACGAATTGAAACGGATTGACATGGGCTACAACCAAGGTCTAGTGAAGGAGAATATAATGTCTAAACCATTGAACCACATGTACGGTAGCTAAAGCAAGCTTCTCAACATGAGAATAATGAATCTCTGCGTTAATAAGGTTCCAACTCAAATAATATATGACATGCTCTTGGAGCTCCACATCCTCTTGAACCAAAACCATCCCAATCGTCTCCATGGATACGGCCACATAAAGTAGAAAATCATGGCTATAGTCTGGGGGACTAATCACCAGGGCCGATGCTAGGGCTCACTTGAGCGCATCAAAGGACTCCTGGGATTTCTCATCCCAACAAAAGGTGGTGTCCTTCTTCAAAAGACGCATGAAGCCTCTAGTCAAATTGGAAAAATTGACAACAAATATTCGTAAGAAGTTTTCCATGCCTTGAAAACATTGAAGATGATGAATATTTTTTATGGCAGACAACTAAAGTATTGCCTCAACCTTCAAAGGGTCGACTCTTATACCCTCTTCAGAAACGATGAATCCTAATAAGCATCATGACTTCACACAAAAGATGCACTTATGAGGATTTAACCTAACCAAATAGTGGTGGCATATTTCGAATACCAATCTCAAGTGATAGGAATGATGCATTCTCATACAAGAATGAGCAGCAAGGTCATCCAAAAACACTTCAATAATTGACTTGAGATCATGGAAGATCAAGGTCATTGCCCGCTAAAAAGTAGCTCCGACGTTCTTAAGGCCAAAAGACATTTTTCGATATGCAAACGTTCCCCAAGGACAAGTAAATGCAGTATTATGTTGGTCCTCAGGTTTAATTTGCATCTGACTATATCTGGAAAAGCCATCCAAAAAGGAAAAAACCTCGCTACGTGCACACTCATCCAAAATCCGATCAATAAATGGTGTGGGGAAATTGTCTTTAGGACATGCATGATTCAAATCATGGAAATCAATACATATGTAGATTGCTCCCTGCTTCTTGTCAACCAGAACGGGGTTTGAAACCCACTCCGTTAAGGGAACGAGATAGATAAAATCAGCTTTCAATAGTTTCTCTATCTCTGCCTTAATCACGGGTGCTTTCCTAGGATTCACTACACGCAAGAGTTGTCGAACAGGCTTAGCATTGGGATAAGTCTTAATCTTGTGTTCGACAGTACAAGGGTCGATTCCTAGCATTTCATCACAAGACCAAGAAAATATATCATGAAATTCTTTAAACAGCTCGGTATATTCTAGAATCTCAGCATGGGAACATTCTACCCCAATATAGACATTCTCTATCCTGCCAGGATCGCGAGAGATATTGATAGGAATCATGGAAGATATTTTTTCCATGTTTCCATAAGCCATCAGACCAGGAGAGCTTAATGGAACCATAGAACTACCAACTCTCTCACTAAGAACTACCCTAAAGTCCTCACTCTCCAAGCAGTCAAGCTCGGGAAGAAAATAAGATCTATGATGGAGTTCCTCCCATGGTGGCTCAACTCCTGACATGGCCTCAATAATTGCTTCATCTGAAGGGAAAATAGTATCAAGGCAGTTGTGTGTATGAGAATACTGCACTGCCCATGCCTGCAGCACATAAGGATCCTCCTCCTCTGTCCGCGAAGAGGAAGGACTGGGATATGCAACACACTCAAGATTAGCTTGATAAGCTACCATAGTCATATGCAACGGCATGTCTATCACAATGGGCTCACTCGGAGTGCTCGATGTAGGAATAATCCAAGGATTTTTCATATGACTCATGCGAAAAGACACTAATCTCATAGATGTCAAAGCCTCACCGAAACTAGACCCTATCATAAGGATAGGTGCAGGGCAACTAAAGCTTCCCATGAGGGATGGATACATGTCCACGCCCACACTCCCAGTTGTTGGCTGAGAGTGCTCTACAATCAGGATCAAAGCTCCCAAGGATGCGGTAACAGATGGATTCTTCAATGTCATTTAATTAATTGTGACTATCTTCCCATTAAATGGAAAGCATACAATGTGAAATAGGGAAGAATCAATGGATTGCATACTATACATCCAATTCCTACCCAGCAATATATTGTAGTGAAGGGGCGCATCAACCACCTCGACCTCTATTGCAATGGTCTTCCCTCCCAAATGAACCTTAAGGGAAAGGAGAATCCTGTGCGGCCTAAACGATCTCCCATTGAAAGCAGTTAACATGGTCACCGATTTAGATAGCTCAGGGGAACCTAAACCCTTCCAACATGATAAAGACATCACAGAAGTAGTAGCGCCTTCGTCAATCACAGTGCGCTTAATGGTCATGTTAAGACATTCTACATGAATCAAAAGAGACACATAGTAAGGAAAGTGAGGCTGAAGTCCTGCAGTTTCAATTTTAATCACAAAGGAAGAATTATCATCATTCATACCAAGGGTAGAAATCAAAGCCTTCCTTTGTGAAGGACAATTCTGAAGCACTTCCAATGCAGACATCGCACAAGGAGTGTGGCCCAAATCCTCGACAACTGAATAGCTCTGGGCAGCTCGAGCCTTAGGATTGTACCCCAAACGCTTAAGGACTCCCTTAGGAATGCAAGGTGCAACTTCAGGTTTATCCATATGTTTCTCAATATGCAAAGGAGACCCTAGTGGATCAGGTTCCTTTCCTAGGCTGGGTTGTGACGAACCATAGTCCTTCGCACGGGTCACAACTTTCACAGCATGTACCATGTTAATGCAACCACGACCACTACCCTCCGGTGGATATTGATCACCACCAGACTGATCATGGGTCCTCGAGTTCATATTTTGATTGTGAGGTAAAGGGTTTGTCAGCACAGCTGGGCCCTGTGCCAAGAATCTTGAGGCTTCATCGATACGAGGGAACAAGTAAGTGAGGTGATCGTCCTTACACAACTTGCAAGGGAATTTAACCTTACGTTTAGCTTGCTTGTCCTGCCCAGCATCACAAGCATTCTTGCTTTTATTATTAGCATTTTTGTTCCTATTCCCACCCTTCCGATTATTCTTACCCTTCTTTTAATTCCGTCTGGTCTGCTGGTTACCCTTCTGGTCTGACGATTGTACTGAAAGCGCACTCGTTGTTTGGGCGGATTGAGATGAAGCCGTGGCTTGTCGTGAATAATATTGGTTGAGTGACAATTGACTAAATTTTTTTGCAACTGAATTCACAGGTTTAGCACTCGCACAACCCACAATGCCATCGGCATGTGGTCTAGGTTTAACTTTGGGGTCAAAACTAGAATGTGGAGCATTGGGAATGATTTCATATAACAAACCATACTGAGCATAAATCAAGTCCATTTCTTGCACCCTAAAAATCACTTGTTCCTCATTCTACACTCCGGATGTAGAAACATCCTTCGCTATATACGGCAATAATGACTTAAGGAACCATTCGAGGAGGAATTTTGACGATATAAAGGCTTTAATTAACCTCTTCCGTCTACGCCACTCTTGGATGTGATCCAAGATATGTTTGGATTTATCTTACCGAAATGTCGATAATAGTTCAATACCAACATCATAACGTACTGGTAGCTGGAAGTGGTTAAGAAAAGTCATCACTAGGTCATTGAACAAAGCGAATGCTCCCCTAGGTAGCTCTATATACCATTTCGCGGTAGGCCCTATAAGGGTGCATTGAAATAGTCTCAAATGGATTGAGTCCTGATGTAAGGAATTCAAAGAGCACCATAGGTGAAAGGTAGTAATGCATTCGCTTGGATCCTCTCCCAGTTTTCCCTCGAACTTGGGTATGTCCGAGGGAACCTTGGTAGGGACAGCCGGCCAAGCCGAGTCATGAGCTACAGGATCGTTTGTCAATCTCGACAAGTCAGGAAGATTCAGCGTGGTGAGGAAAGGGAGCCTAGGAAGATGAGGTCGATGGACCGCTCCCTGATAGTTTTGATTCACATAGGTCTGAATACCACTATGGCCTTGGCCATAGTGCCCTCCTCCCATTTGAACCATATAAGGTGGCCTGGAAGCACCATAGTGTGGTGGACCCTGACTATTCAGAGCTACAAAGCCGTAATTTGGAGAGTAAGCAGGTTGTTGATACCCGCCCCCCATACGGTGAAGAACCCTGTCCATACTGCATCCCATAATAAGTTCCACAAGTCATCGCATGTGATGTCCCATGAGACACTCCATAGGTAGGAATTCACACTCCGAAAGTAGGAATATACATACCGTAAGTAGGAATATACGCTCTGGAAGTAGTAACATGACCTCTAGAAGTATGAACATAACCTCCTGAAGCAACGGGCGGTATGTAAGCCTGAGACACAACTGGTATAGTAACCATAGTACGGACATAACTCGTAGCAACGTTTCGGCCCGAAGGACCACATGAATGAGGTGGAAGGTGAACATTCAAAGAAATAGGAACAGAGGATGAAGGGATCTATGTAATTAAGTATGTATTGTTCCCTATAGTCACTCGTCTCAGAGCTGGTATCCTAATAGGATCACTAACCCTAGACCTAGGAGGAACATGTGAAGTAGATTCCACCGTTAGGATGGAAGGTGCAATGTGACTAGTGCTCCCAAACCTCTCCACATGGTAAGGAATGAGAGTGCCCCCAGGAATAGTGCTAGGATTGAACTTAGATTTGACATGAAATGCCAAATCATGTGTAGGAAAACTAGACATACCATAACTACCATAACTAGTGCTCGTGGGTTCGAAATGAGTCTCATCATCCTCCGGCATTCCATACCAGTGATGCGTCAATGGGGAATCAACCCTAGAGTAAGTAGGTCTATCATGAAAAGTACTTATCTCAGAAATCACAGCACCTAACTTAGTCAAGTCAGGTGAAGGATCATAATTAGGAGTAAACTCCCCATCTTCCACATGAATGGGAGAAGGTGGTTCAGGAATACCTTCAACGTGGTCTCCCATGGTGTGTGTGAATCAATGTATGAAGTAGTCCGACTGGACTGTCTATTTCTCTCTCCCAAAGGAGGAGGATACATAGAAGGTGGAATTCTTGCTAAATGACGAGAATGGTGAGGATCCGCACCCGAATCTACAATGACTCAAAAAATATAAAAGACTCACTACTTACATAAACCCTAGGCAAGCTAACGTGCATAGATAAATCACCAATAAAATCTAAATCCAAATGCAAGCAATAAAGGGTAGGATAAGTGATCTCTTGAATGAAGCAGGTATGTCTCGCCTAGGAGAGGCTTGAGGCTCCCATCCACAATAAGAAGAGGTACGTAACCAATTATTGTGGCCCTCAGCTTCAACGCGTAAAATGACTGTGTTGTCTGACCCCAACCTGGCTGGGACACCTGCATAATAACCCCTACAAAGTACCCCCTCGATATCCTAGGTAAGGCCACTAAGGTCACCTCAATATAATCAATGCTTAGGTGAACAGTCGCAGGCGGGATTGACCGTCTGGGTAGGTTAGCAAAGCCTGAAACTCTCAAAAGAGCCCCCAGATATGAATACAATCTTGGAAATATCTCCGATGCTACTCAATTATGACTAGAGGTCATACCAATCAATAACCACTCACACTGTCTCATGCTTAACTCCCTTTTGAGAGGAGGATCCTAAGAAGCACTGGTTATATCAAGGATTTCACACACTCACCTAGACAGACACATACATGTTGTTGTTTAGTGGTCTTGGAGAATTGACTCACAATGAACTATTCCAAGACCCTAAAACCTAAGCTTGTTGGTGAACCCTATCAAATAAAATAGTGTAGTTCATTTTAATTAAGCATTGGTTTTAATTGACTTTATTATTCAAAAGAGGGATATGGCCGTGCAACTAATGGTGTTATGACACAACATGAAGTAAAATGCACACCTAACAATCAATGCAAATGCATTGTGTCCATGAAAACAAGGTATGCTACTACATGAAATGCACAATTCTCTTCAAATGATATATGCAAGTTTTCCTATATGAAGTCCTGACTAATACTCCAAAGCAAATCTAGTACAAGTACTATGCAAAATGAAAAATGCAATGCATTATGACAAGCAAATATTTTTGGATTTTTTGAAATAAAATGAGATATAAAAAGCAAAAGAATGATTCTACAACCCCCAGACTCTGCAAGCACACTCAAGCAACACTCAAGCAAAGCACTAAGGTAAAATAAATCTAATGCACTAATCTCAAAACAAAAAATAAAAAATGCAATGACAATAACATTCTTAAAAAAAAGAAATTTACCCTAAAAAAAATGTCTCTGGTCAGAAACGGAGGTGTATACAGACTCTGGCAGTATCAAAGGAGACTCAACAAACATCAAACTTCACCCACCAACCATTTAACTTCCTCTAAAATGAAAAAATAAGGGAATACACAACTATTCGCAGTAAACCCGCATGTATACGTGGAAATAGCATAGAAAACCGTGTGTATACGCAACTGTGAGCTTAAAACTAGCATACAGGAAGACAGGTGCATAAAAATCAAGGCAAATAGACAGGCTGAGACAAACTTCACACCAATTAGACACTCCGCAGCAAACATACCCCTAGAACCGATACAGAAACAAGAGAGAAATAGCAATTCAAAGTCATTAAATTCCAATAGAACCCCCAAAGGACAACTACTAGGAACTCCCCAACGGAGTCGCCAATTCTGTTACGGAGAGAAATTCCTATCGCTTGGGGTACCACAATAGACAACTTGACTCCAGAAATCAATCCTTTCCAATATTCAATAGAAATTAAATATCTAATACTAAAGGATCAGACCTCATACCTTATTTCAGATGGTTGAAGTAGATCCCCGTTGAGCTTTCCAACTTCATCTTGAATTGATAGATTACTTCCTCAACAACAAGTAAACAATACAATCATACTATATATATTAGTGTTAGATCTATTCTAGCAGATATAATCAACAATGTATAAGCATTCTAAATCATCCCATGGATAAAATATTCTTTGAAACACACATTATTGGACAGGAAAAGATATTTCTATTAATACAAAATCAGAGATTACAGTTAATACAACCTCTGTCGGCACGTCTGTGAATCGGAGAAACTGAATCCCCCACTTGGGCCTCCACCACCTCAATCCTCCATCTCTCGATAACAAGCTCACAAGCACAAGGAAAGCTTGGGAAGAACACAAAAGTGCTCCAAGGGACAAAGGGATGCAGACTCAAGCATAAGTTTCGACAACAATGGAGTATAGTTTCTTTGCTCTCAATTCTCTCTTATGCCTTCAATGTACCGAAGAGTTCCTTATATAGCTTTTCAAAGGGGTAATGAAAGTTTGAATCCGAGCGATCTCAAGGCATATGGAAGGCCAGGAGTCAAGTGAGTTGGATCCATGTCAAGGAAAACTCCAAAAGAATTTGGATTTTGTACACATCCCGATGTATGCGGTTTTAGTGATCAAACCCGTGTATATACGCGATTAGAGGTTTAAAATTTGCGTATAGCAATTTACACATGTTTTTAGGGATGGTCAAGGAAACATAAAAGGACAAAAAATGGTCCAAGGGGTCTAAGGAGTCTGCAGAGGGATAGGGGAAAGGCCATACAAGTGTGATTCACCTGGAGTGGTAAAATCAGCTATAACACTATACTATCCTAATTCATGTCAACAAAATTGTGTCTCATTAGAAAACCTCTAGGTTATCGATGTATATACTCGAAAACGGTAGGGAATAGGGAAAACATTTGATTGAATTCTATAATAAGATTAATTTATTCTAAGAGTTCACAAACATGAATATCACATTCGCATATATCATTGTAGGAAGAACTCTCAACTTTAAAGGAAATTTCAGCTCTTATAATTTATTCCAATGGTTAGTTCTGGGAACTGTGTCAAATGGTTTTCTAAACTCAACAAAGAAACTATAACTATTCATTCTATTATTATTGCATTCCTCAATAGTGTTCCTAAGCATAACAAGGTGGTCCATAGTTTAATGATAGCTCGTAAATATTGTCTGGACTTTAACTTTTGTTTGTGCCTTTCTATGCATATGTTGAATTTTCTTTCAGGAATAATTCCATATAACTTGGATAAACAAGGTATAATCATAATTTTCCTATAATTATATGGATTTTTTTATATCTATGCTTTTAAAAATAGGAGCAATAAATTTTTGTGTCTAGGTTATAGAAAAACCTTACTTAGCTGCTAAATTGGAAAACTTGTGGATGTGAGAGATGAGTATAAACCTACTAATTTTTAAGATTCATACTTAGTACCCTTTTATTCCCTTATCATTCCATTTTTTGATCCACTTAACTCTAAACCCTACATCTTCTAAAGAGAAAACCCTTTCCTTTGTAGAAATTGTTTGAATATTGTCCATGGCATTAGGGAATTCATAAATATTTTTAAGGTAGAAATTCCAGTGCCTAAATGGAATCATATTGTTTTCTTTAGTTTTATGAATTAAAATTTTCCTCCATAATTTCTTAGGATCTATACTAGATAGGTGAAAAAAGGTTATCTTGCTTACCATTTATACAATACATTTTTTTCCTTTTAATTAGGTCTTTGTCTCTATATATATTGTCATATTTTAAGAACTCATTATATGCATCCCTAATGGGAATATGGTATAAATTTGTATGTATATGTCATAAAAGTAATAAATTGAGAGGCCACCCTCTCCCATCCATGGTTTAGGAATCTTACAGGAAATTCTAGAAGCTTAGGGTTTAGAATACACTCATCCATGGTATTTGGTAGCCTGTGATATTGGCGAGTGGTATGGTCCTAAGGAACATTGTAATAATATTCTATAAAATATTTATGCCTTTTCAATAAAACAAGCTATTATTTATGGAATCTTACATTGGGATTTATTGTCGTGTGTTAAAACTATGAGTTCTTCTTGGTTAATCCATTTGATTTGTTGTTATGAGAGGTGAGGATAAGCCTCACCTCCGATATTGATCATGGATCAAGTGATAATAATTTGCATGTTTAATATCCTCCTCTCTCGGAATTCAATCCTTTTGGGTCTCAACCCCCAAGATATGGATCAATTATGATTCTTACAAAGATAGAATTAACAAGCACAAAATAACATATTACTATACAAATCTTCTTATCACTAATATATGAAACCTTCATCCATGTGTACAGATTGAAAGGGCAATTCTTGTGAAGCCTAATATGAGGAAACATTTTTATCTTTATGTAACAAGTGATTCCTATGATCCTATGGTAGGAACTCTTATTCCATAATCTTCTTAGCATTGATATATTAAACCTTCATCCACGTGTACTAATTGAAAGCATCATTCTTGTGAATCCTAATATGAGAAAACCATTTTGTCTTTATGTAACAAGTGATGCCTATGATACTATGGTAGGATCCTTATTCCATACTAACTATAAAAAAAAATCCTTCTATGTTATAACCTTAGATTCTTCATGCTACAAAATTTCAATAAACAATATCATTTCAATTTGATTTAAAACATACAATACATGAAGATAAGTTCGATTTAAGCATATGAAGCAAATATTGATTTTTATGTGTCTAAAGTTGTCTTACCACATTATGGAAATGGATTTTACATCTCATTTTTCATTTCCATTTAAGAATACATGAGATTAGTGAAACCCGAAAAGATAAAGATGTAGATGGTGTCAACTAGTGTGTGAATTTGTATGTCTAATGTTAAGGTTTTATATTTTTTTCTCTAGTAAAACATGCAATAAACAAAATTGATGTCATCGAGAATATTGAGGACATGTAACTTATGAAATGATAGAATATATAAATCATAATGAAAGACATTGATGGATGCAACAAATATATGAATAGTGGGATTGTTGAAAATGCTTATGATAGCTTGGTTGATGTCGGGTCCAAATGATTTTCAGTTACTTATGTAGATATTAGTAGGAAAGTAGGATTTATAGATGTTATAATCCCCAAAGCCTTTTGTTTGAATCAATTTAAGATGAACATTGAACAACTAAATTATTTGTACATAAATCCACTAGTTATTTTGAAAAATCATATAAAATTCCATAATTATATCCAATTTCTCCAAGCAAGGAAAAAATGTGTATTGAAAATTATATTTTTTGGATTTGGACTAGAATTTACTATATATGTTATGAACCTCCCGAGGGGTGTGGTGGGGTTCGCACAACTCATAGACCATTCAATTTAAATGGACAAGGTCCACAATATTATTATTATTAAACAAGGATCAATATGTTAGTAATTGAATATAATGGGACCTCATTAAACAAGGTCCACTAGGTATTTAGGAGGTCAGGGGGTTAGAGTTGTATTGTAGTTCTAGAAATAAAATTTGATTCCTCCTCATGAGGTGTGGATAATAATTGTGTATGTTGAGCTTAGCTCATTGGAGGTATCCCCCTCAAGTTGATTCATCCAATCAAAATAATCATTTTCACAATAATAAAGTTGGAACTTATTGGATATCTCTTGTGTTGTTTCATATTACTAAAATAACTTGTGTATAATCTAAATTGAATACCTGGTATGTAGAATAATATAAATAAAGTAGGTAAAAAATATGAATAAAGTAGGTGAAAAACATGACTTTTGGAGATAAGTTTGTTTTACCCATTTTATGGAACTTCCCTATTTACCCTTATTATCTAATTAATAATGGAAATAGAGTTGGGTGGGGGTTATTTTTAATGGATTACAAAGATATTGGATGAATTTTGTTCAATTATATTTTATTGGATGGATGTTATACTATGTGGAATTTGATTTTGGTCACATTATTATATCTTGTTCATCAAATCATAGATTATGGTGAGGTTATGGGAAGGGGAAGATATTAGAGAAAACATAATACACTCTCATGTATGAGTGTGGAGAGAGAAATTAGTGAAAATATAATAGTGTTTTCTTTAATGGAATCGCAATGAGGATGGGAGGAAGAGAGATATTAGATAAAACAAAATACTCTTCATGTATGAGGGTGGGGAGAGACATTAGAGAATACATAATATTTTTTTCAGGGGGTGTATTAGAGAAGATATAATACACTAGCATGTATGAGGGTGGGGACATACATTATAGAAAACACAATTTAATGTTTTCTCCAATGTATTTCCTACTCCCACACTTAATGTAAGTGATTTATCTAAATTCATCCCGTGCATTAACTTACTTATTTTGGTTTGTTTTGTCCTGTAGGCAGTTGAGAGCTATTAAGAACCTTCATGGAATGATAACTATAGTGCAAGTAAATTATAAAATTTTGTTTAATATGGAATGAAATCCTTAATCCATCTAATTCTACTCTTCATTTCTTCATAGAACTTAGTGGCCAACAATCTCTTGTAGTTAAACCTACATCTTTTGATACTTTTATAAGCATTCTATGCACCCAAGATTTTCTTTAGGTTCCATATTCCACATAATTAATTCAACAAAATGGACAAGGATACATAACCTCCATATTCTATCTTAGGGAATACCAAGATGTAATATTTTGAAGATGTCCATACTTTCTTGGTGCTAATAGGTATTTATGTTAATAATTGGATGAAATTTTAATCTAGAGAACATAAACGTTGAAGTTCTAGAAATTGGTTCCACTTATGTGTGGTTCTCTAATTAGGTTGTATTATAACATGTGACCTTAGATTGGAGATTTAGAATCCTGCAAAATCTAACCAATATATTCTAGTGTGTAGCCATCAAAGGTGTTTGAATTAGTTTAAATTAAAATAAGGAAAAAAGTATTCCATAATTTGCATACTCACCATCTAGCATTTTTAGGATTTGTGTCATGTCACCATATTATGGATAGCAATAAAAAGGGATGTTAAAAATGTCGCAATTTTTTTAGAAATACGCAAGATTTCTGAAAAACAACTAAGAAGACTAAGTTACTTTGAAAGGTGTATTAAGAGAGAAATCAAGAGAATAATTTTTAGAGATATTCTTTAATATCAAGTAAAATGAGGGTATTCTTTAATATCACATGAAGACATTCCATGCTATATGTTAACCAATTGAAACTCCCATGAGATCATCACCTATATCATTCATTCATCTCTTGTGATAACTTGAAATTTCATGTCACTAACAATGCATTAGAGAATTTTCTTGATGTAGCGGTGTCAACACCTCGTAATATTTGCTTTTGAGAATTATGGAAATGGAGTTTTCGAAATTGCTTTTAACAATAATCCAATTGGAACTCGATGATAGGATTCAGAAATAAGAGTTAGAATATAAACAACTTCCCTTTATACAATATCTTGAACGAATATACATATTGCAAAATAAGAGTTTCCCTTACGTACTCCTTTAAGAACAAATAATGCAAATATTCAGAATGAGAACAGATGAGATTACAACCAAACTATAAATAGTACCTTTTTCATCCTTTTAAATTTAACTAATTAAGTGTACGTTCTCAATTAAGATGATACTCAAGGAGTGGGGACATGGAAAAAGAAGCAGTGGAAAGGACATTAAGAAAAAGGGTAAGATTTAGTGAAGGAAGTAGGGATAGGGAAGAGGAAGTATTTGAAAAGACATTTAAAAAAGAAAGGGAAATAAAAACTTAAAAGGACATTAAGAAAAAGGGTAAGATTTAGTTAAGTGGGATAGGGAAGAGGAATTACTTGAAAAGACATTTAAAACAGAAAGGGGAATAAAAACTTTGGAAAGGTACAAGAGTTAGAGGATCCCAAATTTGAAGATCATTTAAAGACCAATCCCCACACCTTACATATGTTGAAGTTTTCAAATAGATTCTAAGATTTCTATTTGCAATTGGAAATAAATAATTGAAAAAAACACAGCAATGGAATCAAAAATTTCGTCGACCAAAACACAGCAATGTGATTATTCTAAAAATTTTATCTAAAATTTAAGAGTTCTAAACCAATATTCTAAAAATTTTATCTAAAATTTAAGAGTTCTAAACCAATATAGTAAGTATGTGTAAATAAAAATTATATTATTTAAATAATATGGACACTCCTATGTGGGTTGTCACCTTTTGAGCACACAGTGAGCATATGTATTGGCATGGCCCTCATTGCTCCTCCCACTACCACTACCCTCCTTCACCAAATCGATGCTACAGATGTGGAATGCTTCAACCATAAAGAGGACATTTTACCATGTTAGAGACTAAGCATGTGGACTTAAAGGAGGTCGTTTCACTTCTATTTTCCACACATTCCTTGATCCATGACTTGAGGAGTTCGGTTATGACTTGATGCACTCATCCTAATGCCGTGAGGTGGATCACTCCTCTTGTGAGGGGATTTTGCTTATTTTATGTATTTTTGAGGAGGGAATCAATACTTAGAGGAGGATGATTTCACTCATGAGCAGATCTCACCATTTGAATCAATATAATAAATCATGTATAAATAAAAAATTAATAATAATTTTTTTTATATAATAAGTTATTCATAATAAAAATTTAAATCATATAAAATTTTATATCTCAATTTTTTTGTTTGGTAATGGGAACGTTTGAGAATAATATATTTTTTTTTATTTTATTGGTCATGAGCAATGTAAAATTTAATACTAACATATTTTTTAAATACAATATAATTTTACTAGTTTAGATCTAAATTTAGGCTCTATTAAGTGAGAGGGATTAATTTCTCGAGGTGTAAACCTCTCTTGACAACTTTCAAATATTTATATATTTCAATACCAAAGGTTGTCTATGGTTTCTTGCAAACCACAAGAAAAGCATTTGCACGAGTAGTTGGCAATAAATTTTTATTTATTTATTTATTTATTTCATATCAATATTATTGTTTATTTATTTCATATGAATATCCTTTGTTTTATCTATACAAAGGATAAGAGATTCAGAATGAAAATGTTGGTTATAAAATTTAATATTATTTTATTAAAGTGTCATTTTCAAATGTGACAACATCTCCTCCATACTGGGCTGGAGAGCACCTCTCGACGCAATAAAATTTTCTTACCTAAATCTTACCCCGTTGCTTGTCCATATGGCTTCTCATCCTTGGGTTAACCCAGGATGCCCTAAAATGAGGTTGCGAGTCTAAAAAAAGAAAGCCATATATTTCCATGTGTTGTATGATGCTTTCCCTTCTTAAATGAAACCATCCAAGAGTCATTTAATGGCTTGAAATCGTAAACCATAATTACATATAGAAAGATGCATCCATCCATTGGAGTGGTGACATCATTGAACTTCTCAAATAAAGATGCATATTTACATATATAAAGAAATCATCAACTAGTATCATGAATTATTAAATTCCTCAACTGGCATCACAAGTCATATAGTCTATGTATTTCTCTTTCAAGAAGCATTTTAAATTCACAAAGTTTCCTCACTACATTGTGAGACATGTGGGGAGGTCAAACATTATTTGAACAAACGTGTATCAACTATGAAACTAGCATGTTACTTGCAAGGATTAAAATTGGATGGAAAAATTATTGATATACTTTCAACCACTTAAACTACATCCAACAAAAATCATAACTAACCCTAATACGATAACCTTAAATAATCAAACACATATTTTTTAATGACTATTTAATGATAATAATATTTATATTACCACAAATATTTTTATAATCTTATACCAAAAGTGGTATGAAGATTAAGTCCCTTCATTTCTATATAATATTTGTTTCTTTTCTCAATAATTTTTTATTAATTTAAAAATTATATTATTTATTTTCTTTTCATATCTTTATTTCTTTATATTAATTTTTTTAATAAATATTATATTTTCTTTGAGACTTTTTAATTTTTTACATGATGTAATATGTATTTTTTTCCATAGTTTTTCTTTCCTTCTTCCTTGCTTAATTATTTATTTATGTCATATTTCCACTATACTTTGAATGAGCCTTTGTGAATGTTTGTTTAGGTTTTTTTTAAGCATGGTCAAAATATTGTTAGGATATCTAGACACTTAGGAGTTAGTTAAGATAAACTTGTGTAATATATCCACTAGGTAAAGTGTGTTTCTTTAGTATACATTTGTAAATATTCTAATCCGACGGTCACGATATCTTGTAGACATAAAGTGATCCGACGGTTCAACTTCTCTTAGATCATACCTACCATTGATACGTGGCTTAACACCCGATTGGTCCATGATCTCTTTTTAAAGTGCATGGAGGGTCCTTGGCTAGTTGATCGATTATGAAAAGCTCATGTAAATTTCTTTCTTTTGCATAATAAATTGCTTCAGGTAGCTATTTGGCTGGGGCCATCGACGGTTTCCCTCTCGAGGGTTTTAACCATGTGTACAAACGTCAGTGTATTGATCTGTGATCTATTTGTGTGAAATGGTTGCTCTAGGTGTTTGGTCTTTTGGGAGAACCCTCTGTACCCAAACATGGTGTTGCCGAAAATTTGAAAGGGTTTCTGGTTCTAGAGTTTTTGTGCATTTGTGGCCTATGGGAGCTGTTCCATTGTGTTAGGAGCGTCATTTCCATTGAAAAAATGTTTTCGTTTCATTGAAAATCGTTTCTGTTTGATCCAGAAACACTAATTTTGGCAAATCTGAAGGTATAATATTACAATGACGGATTTTTGTTTTTTTTTAATATCTCATATTTTATTAGTTTTATTATTAGATCTTTATTGTTTTAGTCTCGAACTATTGCCTTCCTTGGATGCATATGCTCTTTGTTGTGCACCTTGCGCAATCGTGGCGAATCATAAATAGAAATGTAAAGTTTTTTTGTTTCTTTTTGTCTTCTCGGCTACATATGTTCTTTATCATGAACCTTGTGTGATCATGGAAAATCAAAAAAGGAAAGCATGGAGAATGAGAGAGAAGAAAAAAAAAACCCTTCCTCTTTCCATTCTTTTACGTACCTTTTAAACTTAGCTCACTTGGTTCAAAGTTGTTTTATTCCTTAATAGGTCTTGAGTTCAAGTCTTATTAAGTTACTTTTTAGTGCATGCAATTTCTATTTTCAAGTTATTTTATTGTAAAAGTACATCTCACTTAAATAAAATAAAATAAAAAGTGAGTCACTTAAGTCTTTTAATTTATTGTCGCACTATTTAAAAGTAACATTATTGTAAAAGTGAACATCACTTATTTTACAAAAGTGATTCACTTAAAAAAGAACTTTCTTGTAAGTGATTGTCAAAGGTTCATCTTGGGAAAAAGGTGGTTCATTTTTTAGTTGGTCAAGTTAATATCTACCACGTCACTATTGGGGACCACTTCAACATTTTCTTTGATCAAGCATAACTTCATCATCCAGAATCAATTTCCAGTGTCATTTTTCTTTAAACAGCCTAATTTTTCGAGCCCTTTGCATCCAGACAGCTAGTTTCTGTTTTTTCAGCTGTTATTTTACAGTATGGCCGCCCCTTGTGATATTCTACTTACCAGTTCTTATTATTTCTCATGGAAATATCGTATGGAATATGTTCTACGAAGTAGGGGACTTTTCAGAATTACCTCAGCGAAAGAAACAAAACCCACTAATGATGATAAGAAAATAAAATGGGCAAATAGATGTGATGAAGCTCGTGGATTGATTGGGATGTCAATTTCTACTGATTTACGATTCCATATATCTGGAATTGATGAACCTGATAAAGCTTGGAAAAAATTGGAATCTGTGTTTGGTAAATACAATGAAATTCGAGGTCATCAACTTGAGAATGAGTTGATTTCTTTGAATCCAAGTGATTTTTCATGCATTCGAGACTATTTATCTAAGTATAAAACTCTTAGAATTTTATGTGAAGAATGCAAGATTAAGAAAGAAGACAAATAATGTATTTATCATATTCTTTCCAAACTTGGACCTGCATATTTTGTTTTTGTATCTACATTTTACTCCATGAAAGAATCATTGACTGCAGCTAGCTATCAAGAGCCTAGTTTTGAATCCTTTTGTGATTCCTTAATTAGAGAGAAAGATAAGCTCATTCATCTTAGAATAATTAACAATGCAGATACATCTGGGAAATCCTTATTGTCCCAACAGAAAGAAAATTCCAAGCCTCCTAACAAACAAAATTTTTGCAATAATAAGCCAAACAAGGGTCCCAAACCCTCTCAGTCAACTCCTTCTTCAAAAAATGACAAAGGATCCAAGCCGAAAGGAAAGAAGACTGAGCATCATTGCAATTTTTGTGGGAAATATAATCATGATGAATCTAAGTGTTTCGAGAAGATGGCAGCCTTGGAAGAAACAATGAAGAAGCACCACATCATCCTAGATTCGTCTTCAGAATCTACCTCTCATGGACATGCACTTTGTTCTTCTGGTTACTCTTACCGCATCTTCTTCTTCTACTTCAAATGAATGGCTCATTGATTCTGGAGCATCTTATCATATGGCTAAGGATCAAGCCATCTTTTCTACTATGCATGAATATAACACCGAACAAATATTTGTTGGTGATGATATATCTCTAAGTGTTGTAGGATCTAGAATAGTTCCAGTAGAAAATGGTCATTTTAGTGATGTACTCTATGTTCCAAAAATTTCCTGCAATTTGTTATCAATCTATCAAATTACTTATGCGGGTGAAGGTAAAACTGTGACATTTACACCTCACCATGTTGTAATCAAGGATTTTAAAAATCCTCAAAATGTCCTTGCTACTAGAACTGTTGATGATATTACCAGGTTGTACAAATTTAACAACTTTGGTTCATCACCTTTTCCTTCAGTTCTCATTGCTCATAGTGATAGCATGAGCAAACTTTGGCATGAGCGATTTGGTCACTTAAATTATCGCTCATTGCAACAACTATGTAAAGACAATATGGTGTCTATTCTTGTGATGGTATCTCACAAGGATGGTGTTTGTTCGGCTGTGTACTTGGAAAACATCATTGGGACAATTTTGACAAATGTGCCTCTTGGCACGCCTCGGTTCCCTTGGAGGTTGTGCATAGTGACTTGTGTGGTGCTCTTCCATCTGCTTCCTTTTCTGGTTTAAAATATTTTCTATCTTTAACTGATGACTACTCTAGATGCACTTGGGTTTACTTCCTAAAACTTAAGAGTGAAGTATTTAACATGTTCTTGGCCTACAAGGCCCTTGATGAAAAACAATCTGGTCATGAAATTATTAAGTTAAGATCTGACAATGGAGGCCCAATATGTCAACAAAAAGTTCACTAATTTCTACACTGAACAAGGAATCCAACAACAACACACTGTTCCATATACACCACAACAAAATGGTGTAGCTGAAAAAAATAACCACACTCTAAAATAAATGGCTAATTGTATGATTCAATCTAAGGGACTAAGTCTTCAATATTGGGCTGAGGCAATAAATTGTGCAAATTACATAGTTAATTGCACACCAGCTAAATTTTTACAAGGTTTAACATCGGAAGAAGCATGGAGTAAAATTAAACCAGATGTAAGTCACTTTCGTGTTTTTGGTTGTGAAGCATGGGCTCACATTCCAGATGAAAAACGAAAAGCATTGCAGCCTAAAAGTGAAAAATGTATATTTGTTGGATATTCTAAAGATGAAAAATTTTATAGACTTCTTCAACCACATCCTCATGATATAATCATTAGAATAGATGTTAAATTTGATGAAAATCTCTTGGCCTACGAGCCTAACTTGGCGGGTGTGCCATCTTTGGCCTGTGAGCCTGATTTAGTGATTGTTCCTTCTTCTTCTTCTTCTTCTTCTTCTTCTTCCAACTTCCTTGACAAGTGTTCAACTCCAGTTTCTGATGATGACAATGATGATGAAAATCCACCTCCATCTGCTCATGTTCCTCCAGTTGCACCAGCACCAATGCTTCCTCGATGGGTCTGTTCAACATGTGAAACAACTGGTGATCTTGGGGGTGATCCTAGAGATCAACGTTGAACACGTTCTCAGTTTTAGTGAGCCTCTTTTCTTTTGGCTCAATTTTTTGAGAATCATGATCCAAAATTTTTTATAGAAGCTTCAAGAACTCTAGATTGGAATGCAGCTATGGATGAAGAATATCGTTCCTTAATGTTGAACGATACTTGGGATCTTGTTCCTCTTCCAAAAGGAAGAAAACTTGTCAGATGTAAATGGGTCTATAGAACTAAGTATGCATCAGATGGAAGTGTTCAAAGGCTTAAGGCAAGGTTAGTTGCCAAACTTTTTTCCCAAGTTGAAGGGATTGACTACAATGAAACCTTTGCTCCTGTCACAAAAATGAATTCCATCCGCTTTGTTCTTTCCCTTCCAGCCTCACATAACTGGGAAGTCCATCAAATGGATGTCAAGTATGGATTTTTACATGGTGATTTACAGAAGGAAATTTACATGGAACAACCTCCTAGATATGTTCAGGATAACTCTAGGCTTGTCTGTCTCCTTAAGAAATCCTTATATGGCCTTAAGTAAGCTCCTAGAGCTTGGTATGTCAAAATGGATAGCTTTCTCCTTGACACTGGTTTTTCTAGATGCCCTTCTGACCCCAATGTCTATACCAAGAAAGTAGGAAACCATCTCATCATACTTGTTCTTTATGTTGATGATCTTATCCTTACTGTTAGTGACCCTAAAATTTTAACCCATGTGAAATCCAGTCTTAAGCAAAATTTTGAAATGTCAGACTTAGGACATTTGCATTATTTTCTTGGTCTCCAAGTCTTGCAAACCAAAGAAGGAATATTTCTTTCCCAGCCTAAGTATGCTTGTGACCTTCTTCGTCACTTTTACATGGAAGATTGTAAACCATCCCCTTATCCCTTCCAATATGGATTCAAACTTTCTTCCACTTATACTTCCCCTGAAGTAGATGCCACCTTGTATCATCACCTTGTTGGTAGCCTATTATACTTGAATCATTCCCGTCCTGACCTTTCCTTTGTCATCGGTCATGTTTCCCGTTATATGCAAACACCTCATGAAATTCACTGAAAACCAGCAAAATGAATACTTCAATATATTCAAGGTACAATTCAATTTGGGATTCATTACAGTACAGGGGGGGGACCTTTGTTAGTTGGTTTCACTGATTCAGATTGGGTCGACGATCTTGATGATCGAAATTCTACTACAGGTTATGTTTTTCAGTTTGGGATCTGGACCTATCACTTGAGCTTGTAAGAAACAACAAGCTCTTGCTCTTTCTTCAACAGAAGCATAATATCGAGCCACAATTAATGCCATTTAGGAATCTTTATGGCTTTGGTAGATCCTATCATATTTTGGATTCGAGCAGCAGTAGGATACTCCACTTTGGTGCAACAATCAAACTACCATCAAGCTTGCCAAAGATCCATTTCTACATCAATGCAGCAAACACATTGAGCTACACATGCAATTCATCAGAAATCTTGTTCATGATTGTGTTCTTGAAATGCTCTATTTCCCTACAGATGATCAAGTTACGGACATCTTCACCAAGTCTCTTACAAAAGCAATTTTTTCTAAACTTTGATCTTTGTTAGGAGTTAGGAATGTGTCCTTAAGGGGGGATATGCTCTAATGCCTCCTTCCTTCTCCTAATAGTGTCACTTTTGTAAATCCTTCAATCCTATCCTAATTTGTTCTTAAGGGGGGATGTTAGGATATTTAGACAGTTAGGAGTTAGTTAAGATCAAATTGTGTAATATATCCATTAGGTAAAGTGTGTTTCTTTAGTATACGTTAGTATGCATTTATAAATATTCTAATCCGATGGTCACGATATGTTCTAGACATAAAGTGATCTGACATTTCAACTTCTCTTAGATCATACCTACCATTGATCTGTGGCTTAACACCCGATTGGTCCATGATCTCTATTTAAAGAGCATGGAGGGTCCTTGGGTAGTTGATCGATTAATATAGCTCGTGTAACTTTCTTTCTTTTGCATAATAAATTTCTCCAAGTAGCTATTTGGCTGGGGTCGTGGACTGTTTCCCTCTCGAGGGTTTTAACCACGTGACAAATGTCGATGTATTGATCTGTGATCTATTTGTGTGAAGTGGTTGCTCTAGGCATTCAGTCATTTGGGAGTACCCTGTGTACCCGAACAAATATAAGTTCACGGTTGATTGTCGTATATTTAGTACGTTTAAATCATAATTTATTTTTATATGTTTATAATAAAAATAATAATAAGGATAAAAAAATTATAATTATAATTTTTTTAAAGTTATTATTTTATGATGATGATGATGACTAACGTCCATTAAGACCAAGAAGAATAATAATTGGTTTGTTTTAAAATCTTATTTCTGTGCTTAAAAAAATTGGCACGAAGCTTTCCAAGCTCACTATAGTTTTGCCAAGTTAGGAGGTTATAAAGGTTTGTATTGTAAAAAATACTATGAAACTCAGATATAATGTGGGTGTAACCAAGGCACTCTAAGAGAAATTGATTTTCATCCTCAACACTAATAGACTCACACATATGACAAACCATTTCCGCCCACGGAGTTTTAGGAATATACCAATGACCTGTTTCGCTATCGAGTTCATGAGCGTTTGTTCTAATCTTGGCTATATTAATTTTCTCCCACGAGCTAGTTACTATCGATAGATACTTTTGATCTTCTAAATTAGGATTAATGACCTCCTTATAGTATCTTAATTTTCTCTTAACTGCTAAATTTTCCTCACACCACAATTTCTCTTTAAACTTAGAAGTAATAATATTTTTGGCATTATCAATGTTCTGCAAAATGTCATTTTCATCAATTCCAAAATCATTTAACCAAGACATGGTATATTTACACCAATACCGCTTCAGACGTAGTTGGTTTTGACTTGTGTTTGAAGAAATTTTAGGAAGTCTCTCATTTCCCATGTTATTTATCATATGCTTGTACATCAGGTACCTAGTCATAGCCATGTTCTTGATGGGCTAAAGACCCACTTCTATGAGGAGAATGGATAAGGCGTATTGATTTTAATTTTAATTTTATAATTTATTGTTAGAACAGTAATCCAATACTTAGTACCTTGGTTTATAACCTTCGTCAATTTCATTTCATTCTTAGCATTAAATTTTTATGGTATAGACTTAGGGAATTTGTATAAGAGGTGAACTGGTTATTTTCATACCTTTCACACATGCACCATGTTGGAGGAGCTAGTCAGTGAGCCGACTAGTCAAATAGCCGACTAATTGGAGATTAGGTCGGTCGCATGAGGTCATGTCGGTTGACCGAACCGAAAGTTAGTTATATGTAACTATTTGTAAATCATATATATTAGGTTGTTGAACCACATGAGAACTTGGTTCAGTTCTGTGTATGTATGGACCCTCATGTTATAATATAATCTGTTGCTTCCTTATCTATGTTCTTGTCTCTTTTGTTTGTTATGTCTATATGATCCCATGTGTATTATCAGTAACCTTTTGTGATCTGTGAGATTACAACATTAGTTTTGTTGCCGGTAGTACATATACGAATGTAATGACCATAAGAAGATGTTATCAGAACAGGAGATTAAGAACTGGTGGGAGCATAAGATAGCAAATTATTTGCAGAACTACACAAGGAGAAATAGATTGACCATTGCTCAGGAGAAGGAGAAATTCTTCACTAAAACACATGAGAATTTTGTAGAATCGGTACCTCATCTTTTGAAAAAACTTCTGGATGAAAAAGTCGGAAGCAACTAAGGACCAAGAGTTGCTGGAGAAACTGATTCAAGGGGGATGAACAAACCTGTTAGAGTGGTTTGAAAAGATCACAAACGAATTCTGTGAGGAACAAGCCATGGAAGAAAGAACTTCGGTTGAAAGCGTCTAGAAAAGGTTTTATACAGACCTCACCGAGCAATTCCTTTACTCCTTACCAACCCTTTTTTTCAAATTCCTAATAGAAAAGGGAGTGGGCCATATCATAGAACCTCGTCCGTCACTACATGAACCGCTAGCAAATTCTCACTGGGCAGAGAAACAGAAGAAGTGGGAAAAATTAATTGGGGAAAGGGAGTGGGAGTATTTACTAAGCAAATAAACAGAACTATCCGAGCTTTCTAAAGCATAGGGTAGGCTATGGGGGGTTATCTAGGCATTTTTCGGGGTAAAGTAAGAAGGATTCTAGTCAACCGAAGAAAATACCATCACTAGCAATGAAAAGTCAACCTAAAAAGGAAATCGAACGAACAGTGATACACAAAGGTACGACGAATTTATGAAGAGTAGAAAGAGAGAAGAGGCTGAAAAGAAGGGAAAAAATAAGAGAACAGGTTATAGCCCTGCAAAGAAGGATGACTACTAAGGTGAAAGGCCCAGAAAGAAATTCACTAGATTTGGGTCATGACTGACAGGAAGAAGGAATACATGAAGAAGCATCACCCATGGAAGAATACTTGTGGATAGAGCAGTGAGAAGCTCTCCAAATATAAATTCCCCATGAGATAAGACTTATGTCTCCAATGAATCCAAGTACCAAGATACAAGCCCTTGTCGAAGAAGACCTAAGACTAAGAGCTGGTGAGTTTGGTATATGGAGCCGACTAGACGACGAAGTAAACGATGATAATAATCTAGTGATCCGTCAACCGGAGGAAGGAAACTGGGTAACACTTCAGGCGTACCCTTCCAACCAAAGTATCCACTTGCTTTACCCGACACATGAAGGATCACCCCCCCTGCCAAACACAACTTTGCAAAATATGGAATAGTCAGACCTGCAGACAAATCAGTGCAGTTGTACATTGATAAGAGAAGTCAACTCGAACCGACTGCTTTTCGGAGAAGAAATGACAAACAAAATGACTGATGGGAATAGAAGTTCTATCGATGAAAGTTTCACACAGCAAGACAAACAAGATATCCCACCACCGCCACCTCCTAGAGGAGACAGCGACAACGATACTGACATGGGTCACAGATCAACACATATCCCTCTATACGAGGGTGACGAAGATCATAGATGACATTGGCTTGTCTGTGAGTCAATATGGAAGGCAAATCAAGTTACAATCAAAGAACGACAGATGGCACAGTTCATTGGTGCCTTGAGGAAAAGAGTACTAATGGGGTACATGACCTATATCAAGAGAAATCCCCAAGAATCTAAAGAAGAAATTAAAGCACAATTCTTGTCTTTCTTTAAAACTCCGTATGCAAAACATCTGGCAGCCAAAAAGATGAAAACAACATCTCAAAAGCTAGCAGAGTCTGTCTGGAATATGACAAATGATGGAAGGACCTCCTCAACCAACTAGACTATGTAATTGACGAACAACTATTAATTCAATGTTTTCTTATAGGTTTATCATAGAAAATATGGTGACACATAAGCTTGGAGATGTTTAAAACATATGAAGACGCACTTACTAAAGCTATGCAAGTAGAGATGGATGAATATTTCTCAGCATATCCCATTGATACTAGACTAGAAAAACAACTAAAAATCATGCAGAAATCATTGAAAGAGCTAAACCTCAAGAATCAGGATGTCTGGTACACAAAATTCTCCACGGCCAGACACACTAAAGATAATTGTCGGCAAGACATAAGTCGACAGGACGTTTGGTTTGTTCAGAGAAAATGCTTCTGTGACATTTGCCAAGAACATGGAGAACATACAACGAAAGATTTCCAATATAACATGAAAAATGGCAAAGCATCTTGGTGTGCAATTTGTGAGCTAAAAAGGCACGCAACGGCCGAATGCCACCTAAATTTAAAAAACCGACAAAACTACCAAGCAGTCTACCAGACGAACGCAGTTGCGTAGAATAACAATAGCACCCAGAAAGGAAATGATCAAAATGAGCCAAATAATCAAAGAGATGAAGGCCGTCGATATGAACGCCGGTTCGATAACTGTCATGGAGGATATGGAGGTCAAGGATGGTTTTCTGGAAATCACGACAATCGACCATGATGGCCCATCCAGTGCTTTACATGCTACAAAGAAGGCCATCGATATGCATACTATCCATACAAAGATAGAACTGATCTAAAGTTTTGTACTAGCTATGGTGTAGGTGACCACTCATTAGAGGATTGTCCCACCATGCTCGACAAAATCAATAAAAAGAAAAATGTTAATGTCTTGTTGTGTGTTCAAAAACATGATGTAATCAATACAAAGAACCTGCACATAGTGACCCGACAACGGACAAAAATTAGTAATGATAATCCACGTATAAGTAAAATCAAAGAAAAAAAGATTATCCTAATTCGGCTAAACAAAAACAATTATATAACAACGCAACAAATATGTTTAAAGAATTTTCTAGACAGGAAGAAGTCGATGACAGTCGACAAAACACAGTTAAAGAATTAATACACCTAGTACAGGATAATAAATCGGTATCTCAATTCATTGACTTACTGTATAATATGAAGCATAATAATAATATAGAAAAACAAACCAAAAACATATGCAGTCTAAACCAAAAAGACAAGAGAGATACCGACCCACTTATCGGCCTAGAAATCGAAGGATACCATGATTGACAAGTTGTACTTGAATTCGGTTCACAAGTAAATATTATGACTCGTGACACTTGGGAACAGTTGGGTAGACCTCGACTATATGAGTCAGGAATATACCTCAAGTTAGCCGACCAAGGTCTGATTGAACCCATCGAGGTTTGGAGAAATGTCGATGCAATAATAAAAGGAATAGCGACTAAAGTCAACTTTGAAATTATTGACCCTAAGGAAGGATCCAGTTTCTTCCCAGCTTTAGTAGGTCGACCTTGGGGAAGAAAAATGAAAGACTCAATATCCCTAGAAAAATAAAGGATAAAACTAAAAGGGAATGGACAAAAATTCATAGCACCTATCCATCCTTCCCAAGGGGAACCTTGGATAGAACCTATTGATGAAGAAGTCGACATCTGACAACTATATCAAATACAAAGTAACGAAGACTACATAGAACCCAATATATATGGAGAGCTTCACATAGGAAATCAAGATTCATTAGGATATAATTTAGATGCAGGCTTATATGACTGGGAAGTCGAAAACTACGAGATGCAAGCAAGAGGTTGTTGGACCATTCAGGTGGTACAGAAGAAACCAGTCCAGCAATGTTTTTTAGTCTCCATCATCCCAAAAATATTCGAAAAGAAAAGTAGGGAATATCCTACCTTAACCCCAACAAATATAAGTATCAAATAGATCCCAAGGTATAAAGAAAGAGAATCCCAAGTTATGCATATAGAACAAGTATCTAAAAACATAGGTGAACATGGCCAACTACAAACCTTGGTAGAAACCTTTACAAGACAAGCTGCTCGATGGTGGGATGCCCTTCAATGAAGATTGCAGATGTGGACAACAACTTTGAATTACTTCATAGAAATATTCAAAGGAAAGAAGCTAACTAAACAGACGCAAATACATGTGTTCATCCATGGACAAAACCTAGAGGAGCACATAAGAACATGTGAAAGAGAATGGAGAAGACTTAGGTATAAAGACGAATGTACAAAGCCTCACCTATTTCCTTCGACGCTAGCCCACATACCAAACAAATGGTATAAAATGGAAGAAGCATGAGGCAAAACATTTTAATGGCACGAACTTAGAGAGAACTTCACTAAAGACTTCAGTTTTATACCACAGAATGAAAAGCTAGTCGAAACTACAAAATAAATAAAAGCATTTATAGAACCGATAGGGAACAACAGTCTATTACAAAACTATGATCAACCAACAATACCATGTAATAACATACAAACCAATATAATACCACAGTCAACAAGAATGCAAATGGAAAACAAAAATCTGAAAGGGAAAAGCTTTCGATGGAAATCATATCACTCAGAAACAACAAAACCAATTCGCTCAGTATTTAAAGTTGGCACAACTGACAAAGAAGATACTGACCTAATGACCGTAGCAGAATTTCCTACTACATTCTCATTATTCAAAGAAGGGAGTTGACCGATAAATGAAGCTAAAGCACCAGAAAGGTTAGATGACAAAATTAAAACTAAAGAGTTTGACATATCAAATAATGAGCGACCAAAAATAAAAATAAATTGGCGATTACTGGAGCAAAGAATAAATGACTGAAATAGTAAACCTACTGAAATAATTCCAGGATGTCTTTTCTAGAGACTATAAATATCTCAAAGGGCTAGTCCATGAAATGGGTGAAATGAAGATCGACATCAAACCTGATGCCCGACCCGTAAAGAAGAGGCCATACAAATTAGCTCATAAATACAAAGAGATAGTCAAGAAAGAGATTGACAATATGCTTGCAGCAGGAATTATCTACCCTATTGACTAGTTGGAATGGGAAATCCTAATGGTCGTACAACCAAAGAAACATGACCTGATGAAACTAAGGATCTGTGTCGATTTCAAAGAACTAAACAAAGTCACCCTAACAGACCCATTCCCAACACCATATGTAGATGAAATCCTAAATGAAGTCGCAGGAAATGAATGCTACTCATTTACAGACAGATTCTTAGGGTACAACCAAGTACCAATAGCCAAAGAATATTAGGAAAAGATGAAATTTGTATGGGAATTCGGCTCATTCGCCTACAAAGTTATGCCTTTTGGTATAAAAAACGCACCTGCAGTATTTTCCAGAATTGTTGTCAAAACATTTCAAGAATATATCTACAAAACAATGGCAATATATTTTGATGATTAGACGATATAATCCATGCTGAAATATCACTGAAAATGGCTAAGGCTCATGTTGGAACGATTCTGACAAATCTAGTTATCTCTTAACATAAGGAAATGCATATTCCTAACTCCTATAGAGATACTGTTAGGGCACATTGTATGCAAAGAAGGCATCAAGGTCAACTTTGCAAAGCCTAAATATTATTCTCAACTTGAAACCACCAATGAACCCAAAACAAGTCAGGGTACTACTCGGAAACATAGGATATTATAGGAAATTTATTAGATACTACTCAGATATGACCTATCCACTGGAAGAACTATTAAGAAAAGATCAGGAGTTCGACTGGACAGATGAATGTAACATATCATCTGGTGCATTAAAAAGGAAACTAGTCCAGGCACCTATCCTCATATTCCTGAATTGGTCGATCAAATTTCATGTACACATCGACGCATCAGGCCTAGCAATAGGCGCGATCTTAACACAACCAAGGGACGATGGAATGGATTACCCTATAGTTTATAGCAGTAGAAAACTAAACAAGGCAGAAAGAAATTGTTCGACAATAGAGAGGGAAGCATTAGGAATGGTCTTTGCACTACAGAAGTACCGCCATTACCTACTAGCCAACCCTTTCATATTCTATACTAGCACCAAGCACTGAAATATCTTGTAAACAAACCTTTGAACCATGGCAGGATTTTTCAATGGCTACTACTATTCCAAGAATTTGAATTCGAAGTCGTTGTTAGACCAGGAAAATTAAATGTCGGAACTGACCACTTGTCAAGAATCGGCACGAAAGAGGAACCGACAGGAGTCAAAGATGACCTACGGGATGCACACTTATTTCAAATAGAAGCTGTCTCGACAGAATTGGAGGAAATATCTCAATTCCTATAAAATGCTCAAGCACCAGAAGGCATGAGCACAAAAATGAAACAAATATTAGCTATGAAGGTTGCACCATATAGCCTCATAAACGTATTTTTTTATAAAATGGTATTGGATGAAATCCTCAAGCGATGTGTATTAGAACACGAAAGAGATAATATCATGTACAAAGCACAATATGGACCAACGGGAGGACATTGTCAAGCAGATACAACTGCCAAGAAAATCCAACAATCAGGGCTATGGTGGCCGACATTATACAAGGATTGCAAAAAGTTTGCTAGCCAGTGTGACTGATGCCAACGGTTGGGTCGACCTCTGTCTAGTACAAAAATTCCATTGATATCAGTAAACCCAAGTTTAACATTTGAAATTTGAGCCATCGACTTCACAAGACCATTCCCAATACCAGCAAAAAGAACAGGTGAAAGATATATAATAACTGCAGTAGAATATGTAACCAAGTGGATGGAAGCAGAACCTGTCGACACATGTTCCAGTGAGATAGCTGCTAAATTTATCTATGAAAACATAATTACTATATTTAAATTCCCACTAACCTTAATCAGTGACCAAGGATCACACTTCATTAATGAAACCATCAAAGCACTAATAGACTAGTTCAAAATTGACCACCGACGTAGTACAGCTCATCACCCTCAATTGAATGGAGCAATAGAGGCATTCAACAAAACATTAACGAGGGGTTTAACAAAAATATGCAACACCAACAAGGATCCTTGGGACTAAACAATCCTTGTAGTATTATGGGCTTACAGGACAGCATACAAACGCTCGACCGACCAAACACCGTTTCGACTAGTCTATTGCCAAAAAGCAGTCGTTCCACTACATTTCTGACATCAAACACCTATCATAGTAGATATTTTTGAAGAAGAAGGCAATGGATCAAGCAAGCTAGAATAACCTTTGTTAGTTGTAGAATAATTTTTGTACCATTTTAGTCAGGCACCATGTCGATGTCGAAGAAGGAAAGAACGACTCACTGATGCAATCAAGCAAGCTAGAAGAACACCGACTACTTACTTTACAACATCAAATTCAAAAATAGCAGCAGAAGGCTTGGCATGATCGCAATATCAAAAACAAAAATCTGTCTATAGGGGACCTCGCCCTACTATACAACAGTCAAGTAAAAGGAAAAACCAAAAAGTTATACACATAATGGATGGGACCTTATGTTGTTGAAGAAATTCATGCCAATGGATCAATCCAACTAAGGACTGTTACAAGGCATAATATTTTGGAAACTTGTTAATGGTGCCTGACTAAAATGGTACAAAAATTAAACAAGTTTGAAAAAAAAAGAGAGAGAAATATATATATATATATATATATAACAAGCATATATATATATATATATAACAACCATAACTATAAAAAAAAAACCTATAAAAATATAAAAATCCCAAAAACCACAAATAGATCCAACACCCGTAAACCAAAATTATAGGAAACTTTAGAAGATTTACTAAACTGCACTTCGATAACCGACACCAACCCCATCAACATACTGCCATCGACCACTCGCTTGATCAACATCGATTGATGACTTCGAAGGTCAAATCATGCCTTCATTATTACGATCAGAAGGAGTGCCAAAATCAAATCGCATTTAACGCAAACTCGATAGACCGTGCTAAACCATCATTTCCGATCGAAAAAATCACCACCTGCTCCACCTATAAATACCACGCCAAAAAAAGATCAATTACCATATTTTGAAGAGATAAAGCAACCAAATATTCAAAAATTTGAGAGTAGAGACCTTGTAAGAAAAGTCGACCAAGAGACCGACAGAATGGCCCCGAATCAAACCAGAGTCGCGGCTGCAAAAAACAAAAGAACTACAATCCACTGAAACCCCACTCATGAGAAGATTAAGGAACATAAAAAATGCCAAGGTCTAGGAAACTTCATGGGAAAAAATATGTGAATTGTTGGAATATATTAAACCCACTCACAACTTAGGATAAAATAATTAATCATTATTTAATTAATTATTCACCCATTAGCTTAATTAGTTGGCATCCACTTGCACCTTAAAGTCAATACATGCCATCTGTATCCTAGGAATGATTTATTTCTAATTCTAGGTTGATCTTGACCACCTTTTGACCATCCATAATTAGTATACAGGACTTTACAATAGATTTTGATTTATTCTTCTTTTTCTGTTTTTCCTGCTTTTCTATGGATAAGATAAAAGCTAGTCAACTAGGAAACTGGGAGCTTTTGTTTCCAACCCATCCTCCATTATTTTTTCTCCATTTTCTAGGATTAGCATGTTTTTTCCATATCCTTGACAACTCACTCATGCTTTTTCTAACTCGTGAGGTCCTTGATATATTTGGGAAGTGCTTTAGCCACCTATGGGGGTTTGCTATATTTTGGTAAGTCTGCCTTTTTGAGATTTATGAGTTGTTTCCATTCAATTCAATTTTCGTATGAGGGATGTACTATTTATGTACACTATTATTCATCATTATTCAATGGAAGGATACACACCAATATTCATCTCTTCATTCATGTGATTCAGTCTCTTTTCTTCTCTCTATTTTTCCTGTGTATGCTTGTGAGAATTCTTAGTAGTAAGATCTATTTCATGTGCTTCTTCTTAGGATCATTGCTAATAGCATTGATATATTATTTCTATAGGAAGAAATCAAAGAATGGGCCTATGTGGACAAGAAAATGACACAAGAAGTGAAGAAGATAAGCCATAGTACCATTATGAGTTACATGAATACGCCATTCATGGCCAGCTTTGGAGGAACAAAAGAAACAGCAATAAAATTTATCATTAGTCAGTATCACAATGGAAAATTTTACTTCGACAGACCAGTAGAAATTTCCAATGAAGTTATATTCAAACTTACCAGTCTCTCAAATCAAGGCGACCTTGTCCCTATTGGTATAAAAGAGGGGTTGGTAGAATGACTAACAGGAACACCAATAGGGAAAAACTCGAAAGGGATAATGATCAGTCAAATACAATCCCATACGTTGCAAATCGTGGCCAAAATCATAGCAACAGGACTCACTCCTACAGGTTGAGTGAGTGATCTGAAGCTAGACATGCTAGAAGCAGTTGACACAATAGCATGTACAGGCAAAGTTTATCGTTGGGCTCAGTATGTTGCCGACATGCTCAAGACTATATGTGAGAAATGTCAGGAGTCATCCAGGATTATCAAGTTCCCATCACTGATCATCTGGATAGAAATGTACCACGTGTGTCCAGTCAGAGACAAGAAGTTCCAAGAACCTAGCAAGTATCACATGTGGAGGTTCAAACCATTTTCACAGAATGGAACACTAAAAGAATTGGAAAACGACAAAGTAATGCTGGAAAACTGGTTCCAGAACCTAAAACTCCAGACAACTAGATGGAGGGTGCCTCAGAACATATGAAGAAGTCTACCAAAAATGACACATATTATACTAGAGCTCGACCACACTACAGTATGGAACATGCAGGGGGAAAAAGCAGTAGCAAAACCTCTCAGCTATTACCCAACAGTCGAAGAGATTTTTTGAGAGCTAGCTCAACAATCCAACACAAAGCTATCAATACCAGCAAAGGCCAAAGAAATAAATCAACCATTCAAAGAACCATTGACCGACCAGGAAAAAGAGGAGGATTATGAACTCTGCCTTTATATCAATACCTTCATGTCGAAAGATACACCAGCAGAGGACACCAACAGACTTCAATTGACAATTGTCCCACAACTGATCCAAACGGGAAGCACAATGAATGAAAATTAGGTAACTAGACCACCAGAAAAAAATATCATCCTGGCTCACCGACAGGAAGAAGGAGAAGAGCAGATAGAAGAAGATATCGAATCAGATAATCCAGAATATTCTATGACAAAAGAAAACTTAAGAAAAATAGCAAAGGAAATAGCAGCCTCAAGGAAAAGGAAGGCAATTCAGGAAAAAGGGAAGGGGAAGCATAAGCTTATCCTATCCGAGTCAAAAGATGAAGAATAATTGTTGGATACTGCTGTTGACATCATAGAAGACGTGAAAACACATAAAATTTTGGTTGAAACATAATTCAAGTGGTTCGTCGACGCATGAGCAAAGCAAGGGAGACCGAAAAAGGTAAAAACTACAACCACTTCAGTCGATGAGAACATTGTTGATCTAGTCTCTACACCCCAACCCCCATCTCCAACCCAGATCACACAAGAGGATACCCCACAGATACCCACCATAATCCCAGTTGACATTTGTAAAAATGCTATGCCAGAAACACTAAAAGAATGATTCGACCATGATGGTGATTTCCAGGAATTCATTGAAAAATTACCCAAACTACTCACCTCTGTTCATAAAATTACCACCAAATACCCACTAATTGAATCTAGTTCACCACGCCAAACCCTCTCTTAGTAAATTGGCAAAATACCCCAGAAACCAATATCTATGGGAACTATCAAGCCCACATTCTTAAGGAACCCCGACAAGACATCTCAAATTGTCTCAAGCTGTACTTCATCATTTACCCCATCAGATGTCTCAAATCCCATACCAGCCTATGAACCAGCAAGAGATGTGGAATAATATAACCAAGAAGATATTTTAGCAATCAACCAAGTGATCGACAACCTATTCTCTGATGATCCAGCCAATTCACCACCAGAAGTCGAAGATCCACTGTGGATTGATAATATCCCCACTACACTAATTACACCAAACCATTCACCATCTCCACCACCACTTCTGAATCCAAAACCTTTACTAAACCCTGAACCACCTATGTCAAATCCCCTAGATACACACCGAGCTACAAGTTCCACCAAATAAACTCAATCGAAAATTCCACCGACCAATGAAGATCAGCAGCCAGAAAACCAACCACGAGGAAATATACCACTTACAGAATCATAGGCACAACAGCAGACAGACCAGCATAGACACAAAAGAAAAAGAAAAGACAAAAATAAGAAAGAACACCACAAAGAAGTAAGGCCGACAGTGATCCACATCAGCCAACTTGGATCGACTGGTGCAGTTGACATAAAGAAACTCAGAGATGGAGAGTTGGGTCAACTCCTAGAGACTCTCACCACAGAAGCAGCAATAAGAAACCCGACTAAATGAGAGCAGATTGATAACACTAAGAAAGAGGAAATCAATTTTCTGACAAAATGCAGGAGTTTGATTCAAACAGTGATACTAGGACCAATTGAGGCTGACATCAACAAGCCACTGGAAAAAGCATACCAACTATTTGAAAGTGTGGTGTCGACCCTACAAATACACCTACAAAATACAAAGGAATATCAAAAAGAGGAAACATCAAGACTACCAAGGAAGCAGTATACAACATTGTCGAAAGCTCACAAAGTACTACATGATCACATGGAAGAGTCTATCATCACAACTGAAGTACTCCGTGATTGTCCTACCTACTATGGACAAGTATTTTAGCAAACTCACCAGATTCGTGAGCAAATCCAAGTGCTAGAAAAGAGGCGAGGCATCGATGAAACAATGAGAAGTACAATACAAGACCATATTGTATTGGAAATAGCCAAACTGTAGAAGATGGAGAAACAAGCACACTAGTGGGTACAGCAAGCACTACCGAGCCTCGACAAGCTAGACACAATCTGCCCAAGGATGAAGAGACTATTGGATATAGTGGAAGAAAAAGCTCAATTTATAAGACCCGACATGGAAAGCATCATATATTTTTCCATCCAAGAGAAAATGTCGACTCTGTCAAGCATCACAACTTCGACTATCGACATCCACAAAGTACTACAAAACTGGATAGAGTTTCAGCACCAATTAGCCATTACAACAAAAGCCATTGTGGAAGTATGTGTGCAGAAACGACTGACCATCTAACTACATAATCCATGAAGACAAACCATAAAAGAAGTAACCACTTCAAACAATGCAGTGTTAAGTACCTCCCTTGTTTCTTTAGGTTGAAGAAAGATTTTGTTCCTAGGGGAGATGTTGGAGGAGCTAGTCGGTGAGCAGACTAGTCAAATAGCCAACTAATTGGAGATTAGGTCAGTTGCATGAGGTCATGTCGGTTGACCAAACCGATTTGTAGTTATATGTAACTATTTGTAAATTATATATATTAGGCTGTTGAGCCATATGAGAGCTTGGTTCAGTTCTGTGTATGTATGGACCCTCATGTTATAATATAATATGTTACTTCCTTATCTATGTTCTTGTCTCTTGTGTTTGTTATGTCTATATGATCCCATGTGTATTATCGGTAACCTTATATGATATATGAGATTACAACACACCAATACTATAGTTGGTCAAACCAGCACATGTGCGCCCTCATTTAATTCCTTGGGGTGCTACATCCTTTATTTGGGTGACCTTGGTTTGACTAGGGGGTGCTTATGTGTATTTTTGTCCATTTTGGCTCTCCTACGAGAATTTATTATCACCTAGGGCCTCCCACACACCTGTACTTTCTCAACCATGCATGCCTTGGATTCATCATTTCCCCAACACACTTCAGCCATGTCCACACCATGGCTCATGGCCGTTTGGACTGAGTTGGAGCTTGTTTGGTCCACCTAGAGGGGATTGAGGCCAAATTTTGGCCATGTCACATGTACACTCATATTTGGATTCCTAAGCCTCACGAATTGATCCAGGTGTAATATATACTTGTTCTTAACACATTCAAAGGTTAGACGGTTCAATAATATCCACTTTATGTTCACATATGTACATAAAATTGTGCCTCTTCAAGATTTTGTGTTCGTTTTTGCAAGTAATTGGAATTATGAGAGTCTCTTGTGCTCTTAGATCATGTTGTAGATCAAATTCTCACATGGTATCAGAGATAATTGGAGTTGCAGATCAATATTGACTGTTTGAGATGCATTTTGAGATATTTTCTGGATAAAATTTGAGTGGTTTTGCAGGTACTTTCAGTAAACTATCACCACTAGCGCAAGTAGAGATGGAGAAAAACCACATCTTGTTCACTCCATTCAAATACTTTGAATGGAAGGCTAAGATGTTCATCCAACTGATATCTAAGTGTCTCTTCAGGGTCACCATGGGTACAAAAGTGGAGCCAAACTCTGCATTAGAGAAATCGAAGTACTGCAATAGACTTGATGAAGCATTTGGATTGTTGTGTCTAAGAATTTTGAGAGATATCCTATTTCATGTTGACAGTTTGACAAGCCCAAATGATGTCTTGAAGAAGCTTGAATCTCTCTTTGGGAAAACTGATGAATTGAGGGGGCATCAGCTTGAAAACGAGCTCATTAGCCTGAGCCCAACGCATTTTGATACCATCCAGGATTTCTTAACCAAATTTAAGTCTCTAGTACTTTAACTCATCAGTGTGGAATTAAGAAGAAATAAGCTCAGTTGATACTGTCAATCCTTTCGAAGTTGGGGCCAGAATACTCAGTATTTGTTAGCACATTCCTTTCTGGCAAGCTAACCATTTGAAATTGGCAAATTCCAACACTAGCCAGCTTCATGGAGTCCTTGACCCATGAGCAGGACAAGCTAGTTCATATGGGAACCATCAAATCAAGCAAGGATCAAGCCTTGGCTGCTGCTATTTCGAATGCATCCAAAGGCAAGTAGAAGGCAAAGAATTGGAAACAACCAGAGAATAAGAAAGATGACAGACCCAAGAATCCTGATGGGGGTTTGAATCCTTCTAAGGATAAGGACAAGAAAGGAAAGGAGATAACCAAATGCACCTATTTCCACAATTTATGAAATACAGATAGCTCATACATGAAGAAGATAATTGACATGATGTCGCAACTACTAGAGAAAAACAACATCCTTATCCTAGTTAGTGCAAGCAAGAAAGATGGCATCTCAGGTTTTGAGAACAAGGAGAAATTCCATGCCTTGGTAGCATTTTCTTATGATCCCTACACCTTCATTATTGATTCAGGAGCATCCATGCATATGGAATCTGTCAAAGAGCTCTTCTCTTCCATGCATTCAAATAGTGTCCCAGTTGTTCGAATGGGAGATGACTCTGAGATCCATACCAAGGGAGTTGCAAGGATCGACCTTGAGCATGGATATTTCAAGGACGTCCTCTATGTACCTGATTTGGCAACAATTTTTTTGTTAGTATACCAAATGACACATACAGGAGCATCCAAGAGAGTAGCATTTACTCCAAATTTGGTAGAGATAGCAGAAATATCCTCCAACCAAGTTGTGGCATTGGGGTATCCATATCACCAAGATAGAATGTATAAATTCTCAAAATTTGTTCCTAATTCCATAGGGCAAGAGCTCCTATCTCATGCCAATGAGACCTCCAATATGTGGCATGAAATATTTGGACACTTGAACTACAAGTACCTTCAAGCACTGAAAAAGGATGAGATGGTCGAAGGGCTTCCTCAAATCAAATCTTCCAATGGTGCATGTATTGGTTGTGTAGTGGGAAATCATCCATAGCGCAACTATGAGAAGGGGAAGGCTAGGACAGAAAAACAAACACTTTAATTGTTACATTCATACCTAATTGGTCCTCTTCCCACTCCCTCCTATGGATAATCAAGGTATGTTTTCACTTTCATAGATGATTACTTGAGGTTCTGTTGGGTGTACTTCCTTAAGTTAAAATCTGAAGTCTTTGAGACATTGAATATTTGGAAGGCCCTAGTGGAGAAACAAAGTAGGAATAGGATTGAAATCCTTAGGAATGATAATGGTAAATAATATGTCATTAAAAATATGCAGCATCTTTGTGAGGAATGTGGCATCCAAATGTAGCATTTGGTCCCCTACGCACCATAGCAAAATGGTGTGGCAGAGAGGAAAAATAGGGCTCTCAAAGATATGGCTTCATGCATGATTGAGGAAAAGGACTTGAGTCCCAAGCTATGGGATAAATCCATCAATTGTGCTGCATATGTTCATAATAGGGATTTACATAAATTAGTGAAAGAAAAAACACCATACGATGCTTGGTTTGGCTACAAACCAAATGTCTCACATTTCAGATTTTTTTCCTCAAGGGCATGGGCTCGAATTCCATCTGAAAAGAGGAAGGCATTGCATCCACAGAGTGAATAATGTATCTCTAAGGCATAGGTTGGATCAATTAAGGCATCTCTACACAATGAGTTTGCAATGGTAGATCTAGGATTGCTAAAACAATTTCTAGGATTGGAAATTGAGCAATATGAAAGAGGCATCATGTTCATCCAACATAATTGTGCTTTAGACCTGCTAATAAATTTCAAAATGGCTGATTGTAAGGAATCCAAGTGCCCATTTCTTTTTGGAATAAAACTAGGTGAATTTGGTGATTCTCCTTTGGTAGATTGCTCACTGTACAAGAAGCTAGTTGGTAGTTTGTTGTACCTTACACATACCAGAACTGATTTAGCTTATGTTGTCATTGTTGTAGCAAGGCATATGCAGTAGCCACATGAGGTCCATTGGAAGGAAGCCAAAAATATCCTTCAGTATGTTCAGGTAACCAAGAGTTTCAGCGTACATTATGTAGCTAGTTCTTCACTAGAGCTAGTAGGATTTTCTGATTCGGATTGGGATGGAGATCCCAATGACAGAAAGTCCACTTCAGGTTTTGTTTTTGTGCTTGATTATGGTCCCATTTTCTGGTCTAGTAACAAACAACATGCAATTTCTCTTTCTTCAGCAGAGGTCGAATATAGGGGAACATTGAATGCAACCACACAATGTGTGTGGTTCCAAGGCATTCTTCGGGAGCTTGATGTTGCATTTGATTCACCCACTACCATTTGGTGTGACAATCAAAGTTCCATGAATATATCTACAAATCTAGTATATAGGCAGAGAACAAAGAACGTAGGGATCCATATGCACTACATCCGGGGCTTAGTGCATGGCAGGGTGATTGCCTTACAATATTTCCCATCCACCGAGAAAAATGATGACATATTCACCAAGAGTTTTACTGAGAAGACCTTCACTTACTTGAGTTCATTTATTGGAGTGAGTGATGGATGGAGATGGATGCAATTCACTTATGGTTTTTCAGCCCCACGTCCATTTTAGAGGGGAGGTTTTGTCCCATGAGGTTTTCCTCTTTTCCTCATTTTCATGGACAAATAAATTTATGTTTGTAATGAGGTGACTTGAGCCTTTGTTGCTAAGGCCTCCAATAATATTTTGATGAGTTGTAATAAGTCATGGTTAAGGGGGGGTATTAGAATAGTAATCCAATACTTAGTATCTTGGTTTATAACCTTAGTCAACATCATTTGCTTCTTAGTATTAAATTTCTATGGTTTAGACTTAGGAAGTTTGTCTAGGAGGTGAACTGGTTATTTTCAGACCTTCCACACATGCACCAGTGCTATAGTTGGTTAATCCAACACATGTGCACCCTCATTTAATTCCTCGGGGCACTACATCCTTGATTTGGGTAATATGGGTTTGACTAGGGTGTGCTTATGTGTATTTTTGTCCATTTTGGCTCTCATAGAAGCATTTATTGTCACCTAGAGCCTCCCACACACCTCTACTTTCTCACCCATGCATTTCGTCGATTCATAGTTTCCCCATCACACTTCAGCCACGTCCACACCATGTTTTGTGATCGTTTGGGTTGAGTTGGAGCTTGTTTGGTCCAACTAGGGGGGATTGAGGCCAATTTTGGTCATGTCACATGTACACTCATATTTGTCTTCCTAAGACTTAAAAATTGATCTAGATGTAATATATACATGTTCTTAACACATTCATATGTTAGACAGTTCAATAATATCCACTTTCTGTTCACATTTGTATGTAAAATTGTTCCTCTTTCAAGATTTTTTGCTGGTTTTTGCAAGTAATTTGAATTGTGAGAATATATTACACTCCTAATTCATGTTGTAGATCAAATTCTCACATTTATGAACTGGTTCTGGATGTGGTCAATATTCCTCCAATATTCTCTAGAAATGTTGCACCCCCCATACTTCACAACCATACAAGATAACATGGATGACAAGAGTTTCAAAGAGCAACTTCTTTTTATCCCACATGACTAGATTGGCTGATTTATTTTTATTTTCAAGACCAAAATAAGCTTTCCACCCTCCATTAATTGTTTTTCCAATGCTATAGTTCCAATTGAGATTATGATGAATATCAATTCCAAGATACCTATAAGAAGTCACTTCCTCTAGATTTCTATTATCATCAATCAAATTTGCATAGGTGTCTTTCTTAGATTTATAATCATGATTTTTGTCTTGTCGTTGTTAATAGTGATACCCATGTTATAGAAAAAATCTTTAAGAATTCTTAATTACTTATCATGATCAGAAGGACACCTTGCCATAAGAACAATATCAATATCATAAAGTAGGAGGATGATAACTATCCTAGCTAAGATTGTATTGGAGCAACCTGCTTCTTCCAAACACCTTTCTAACTTATCAATGTAAATTCCAAAAAGGGTAGGGGAGAGGGGGAAGTCTTTTTTAACCCCAATATTGCAATTTATATCCGTTTTCCACCCCTCATTATTCTTAAACCTGGAAATGACCTTTTCGTATAACTTTATCGCAACAACTCTTAACTCAAAAGTAACCTTAAGCTCCTATAGCCTATTCCATAGGTTATTTCTAGGAACTATATCAAAATATTTTCTAAAATCCACAAAGCAAAAAAATAGGTCAAAATTATTATTATCACATTCCTCTGCAGTGATCCTAAGCATAACGAAGTGGTCCATGGTTGAATAATTCCTTCTTAAATATGGTTGGCCTTTAGCCCACTTAACTTCCATTTCTAGCCATTCATTGGTATTGTTTTCTAAGATAATACAATATAACTTAGCTAAGACGGTGTTAATTATAATAGTCTGATAATTAGAGGGGTCTTTTTTATCACCACTCTTGAAAATATGAATAATGCGGTTTTGAGTCCAAGGTGTAGGAAACCCTTGCTTGACCATTAGATTAAAGAGTTTGTGGATGTGCAGGATGAGGACATGACCTCCAATTTTTAATATTTCCACCTCATAGCCTTCAATGTCTTTGGCTTTTCCATTTTCTAAGCATTTAACCAAGAAATCTATGTCTTCTAATGAGAAAACAACTTTCATTGTAAGATGGGTTTGAATTTTATCTCTGATATCAGGGGATTCATAAAGCTTTTTAAGATAGGAATTCCAATTTTTTAAAGAAATTTATTGTCTTCTTTTGTTTGGCAAGTTAGAATTTGCCTCCAAAATTTCTTAGGAGCCACCTTCGCAAGGTGTAGGAGACTTTCCTCCCTTTTACTTGGATAATGCCTTTTTTTCTTTTAATTAATGTTTTTAAGTGATTTATCTTGTTCATTTTTATTGAATTTGTAGTAGCTTTCTTAATTTATTTTCTCGCATCTTTACACTCTTGATCATACCAAGGGTTGGTTCTACTATCACTCATTTTAGTCAATACTTCAATAGAGAACTTGTTAATGGACAATCAGAGGATTGTAGCAAAATTATGGTAGAGATTTTCTATATTCTCTATACTAGATAAAGGAAATAGTTCATTTTTTAGATCCTGGATAAAAATGTCATCTTTGTTTTTATCGAAGATTAGGTGTTTTTCACAATGATGGTGTTCCTCCCTGGCATCGCTATGCATGTCAATATTAAGAGTTAAAATTAAAGGTCTATGATCAGAATTGAGATCAAGGTCATTGAAGATGTTGAAATCTGTTAATTTGTTGTATACATGGATATCATATATAACATAATATACCACACTACTGTCGAGCCCATGGATACAAGTCATCTAGCTAGAGTTTAGCAATTTTGTGAGACCGTTGCATCTAAGCAATAATGGTCATCTAAGAAATTTGTAAAAATAAAATATAAGGATATAGAAGGATACCAAGAAAGAATCTTAAAAACTAGTGGGCCTCTCCTCTTCCTTCACATTCACATCATCTTCAGTTTAGTAGTCAAATAGAGTTTCCTTAAATATTAGGAAAAAACCTTCATTGTTCCTATTTTTAAAAGTGAAGAATTTAGTAGTCAAGTAGGCTTCCTTAAAAACTAGGAAAAAACCTTCATTGTTCCTATTTTTAAAAGTGAAGATAAAAGCTACCCATATAATTATTGGGAAATTGTGATTAGCTTTGTTATAGCCAAATTATATGGAATTATTCTAGAAAGGAATATCAACATATGGCTAGAAAGTCTTGGAAATATAGCTAAAGGCCCGAAATAATTTCAAGGCTATGATTCAACTTTGGACTGCCTTGTTACTCTTCAAATCATTGTTGAGGAGCATTGCAATAATAGAACCAAAATTCTATTTCGATTTGTTTATTTATAAAAATATTTGACGTAGAGCCCAAAACTAAGCTTTGGAATAGAATACAAGAGCTAAAAGTCCCTTTCGAGTTGAGAGCTACTGTGATAAGGTTGTATTACAAGGATATTGCTAATGTTAGGAAATCTAAGGGATGGTTAAAAGAAGTTAATTATAATATAGGAGTCAAGCAAGGTTGTCTCCTATCTCATATCCTTTTTTGAATTTACATTGACAAGTTCAAGGGTTGTTTGGAAGAGGAAAGTTGTGTAGGCACAACTTTGACAGGTATAGTCATAATCCTTGTTCTCTATGATACTGATATTGTTCTTATGGCAAGGAGTCTCTACAATATCAACAACAACTAAAAAATATTAATTTTTTCCAAGTATGGGTATGAATGTGAACACTAACAAAACAAATGATATGATAATGAAGTCCCAAAAGACCACTTTGATAGTTTCGTCTATGACAACAACCACTTGGAGGAAATGACTTCATACAAATATCTCAAAATTGATCATCATCATAATCTTAATGGTAACTATAGAATTCAAAAAATGATTAATGGAGGATGGAAATATTAATATGGACTTTAAAAAAATTGTAAATTAGTATACCTTTGGATTCGCTATAGGAAGAAACTCATGTTTGAGACTCTCGTCACATTGATAGTGAAATCCCAAAAGATCACTTTCATAATTTCATCTATGAAAACAACCACTTGGAGGAAATGACTTCATACAAATATCTTAGGAGTGATAATCATCATAAGCTTCACTATAACTATAGAATCGATGAAATTATTAATGGAGGATGGAAATCTTAATATGGATTTGAAAAAAATTGTAAAATAATAGAACTTTCGATTTGGGATAGGAAGAAACTCATGCTTGAGACTCTCGCCACCTATATTATCATATATGGATGTTAAGATTGGGCATCAACATTTCTAGATAATCATGGAGAAGTATATTGAAAATTCAAAAGTGATTTATAACATTTCCCAAAATTAAATGAAATGCATGCTATCATATCCTCCTACTAGAAGTGAATCTCTCCTCAATTAAAAGCTTGGCTATGACTAGTTACATAAAATACACAAACATGATAAACAACATGGAAGACACGAGGCTTCCTAATATTGCTTCATACTCTAGTCAAAACCACATATTACTCAAATGAGGTTGGTATAAAGATGTCAATTCTTAACTAAATCATTGAGTCTAAGAAGATGTTACTCTACATAATAGTCATACTATTAAAACTATTATTACTATTATTACATATAAATGTAAGATGAAGATGTGGTGTGATAAAGATTTAGAGGATAAGATCTAATTAAGATATTAGAAGGAGGTGATAGCCCTAAGATAGAAGATAAAAGAACATCTTTATGTTTTAACTAGTGAAATGAAGAAATAACATTAATTATTGAAAATAAGAGCAAGCTCTGAGAATCTCCATAATGAATTAAGATGCTGGAAAATTCTCAAAAAACCATGGTATGATAGAATTTTTCATCTTTATGACACCAATTAGAGGGTTGAAAATCAAAACCACTTTCCCATAGAATGTCATGCGTACACCCACATTAGATCACATTTTTAAATTTCCTTATCGTTTAACTCATCATAAGTATGGTAATTTAGAAATGCTTTTCTTAAAACTTCTTTTATCACATAAATAAAATTTAAAGAAAACCAATAACTCCTTACATTTTTAAGGTTCGACAGATCAACGATGATCTTAATAGGCATCGACACCATCATCATCATCATCATTTCCTTTATTTTATTATTATGGCAATATTACTATATGTCGTAAATATCATGTTCATTATTATGATCAGATTGTTTTTCATTTTTTCTTTCAATTTATTTTTTTTCATAGTTCACAGCCTCGGAAATTGTGGTCGGGGCTTGCTACATCCACGGTAATAATTCTATGGGGGGCATGTGAAGGAGCCTCACCCTATCAGCTCTATTTTTAGGATCCTAGCCCCAAAGAACCCAAAGAATTAGATTCGTGTTAATTGAACCTCCAACCTGAATATCTACATTTTTTGGACTTAAATCTCCAACCATCTGAGCTACCACTCGAAACTTTCAATACAATTAAAATATATATAAATATATTATATTTATGCATTTTATTATTATAATTTTATATAAAATAAAATAATATAACTTTCATTTATGTAAACTTAAATTTGATTATTTATTAAAACATTATAATATAAATAATATAATTTATATTTTAAAATTTTCAATTATTATTATATTATTATATATTACTGTACATAAATTAAATGAAATATATGTATCACAATTAAAGCAAATACGTTCATTATATATAATGAACGAACTAATTCATATTAAATTGGTGATGATAATGATCGTAACACTTTAAGTTATACTTGATTTTTTTCTATTTTAAACACATGAAGTTGTGTATCACTCTTTACAACCCATGCCTATTATAATTGGATTATGCTTCTTCATTTAAGGTTTGTACATAATTATACCTCAAATTACATTATAATCTGATTATGTTTCTTCATTTAAAATTTATACATTAAGTTACATTTATTAAATTATGCTTCCTCATTTAAAATTTACACATAACTACGCCTTAAGTTAGATTGGTTAGATATAAAAATAAAATCAATATATCCAACTTCACAATAAGCACACTTACAATATGTCCTTAAACACATATCAAATTTAATTATTCATTCTTCACCCAAGTGTAGTTATATTAAAGAGTTTGATCTCTCGACGTTTCAAACCTTAATGCAGGTCCATCCTCAGGAGAATTAAAAGCTCACGGATCTCCTCACTTATCTTAAGGATATTAATATGAGAAAATGACGAGCATCTCAATATGTAAGGTTGGCTTTAAAGATTGTGTTGAAAAGCTCTTTGAGGGGACTAATTGGTTTTTATGTGATGCATGATAGGTTTCCAAGCTTCTTTCAATTTTAGACAATCATCTCGATTGACGTTGTTTTCAAATCTTTCGATCTCCAAAGCCTCTCTTATTTTTCATTTGTAATAATGCAGGATTTTTGCCAGCACTTTCAAATCTTCCATACAAATCTGATACTTAAAGACGTGAGAATGTTCTATGATGACAAATTGTTTAATCCTTCCATGATATATATCTCCACTATATTCTTTTAATCTTATTTTTATTGAGAAGCCTATCTCCCCAATATATATATTTTACCACAAGAACAAGATATTGCATAACAAGATTAAAATTATTACACTTAATCTATATTCGTTAACCATAGTTATCCAATATAACACATTAAACGTTAACATCCCACCAATATAAAGTGTCCACACCACAAGTGTATGTGTGGCACCCAAGACATGTTCTATCCTTCTTCACATCCTAAGTCTTTCATACTTCACTAAGTAGGCATCCAAGTAATTTAGTACGTGAACCCTAAACTTAACCTCATATGAGAACTCCATTTCTATATTATAATGACATAATATAATCTTTTACACACTAAAAATAGTGTAATAATAATAACAATGCTCTAATTTAATTAGTACTTTTTATTATTATTTTTTATTGTATTTATTTAATAAATTTGTAAATATAAAAATTACATAAAGAGTTATAATCTACTAGTGTAATCTATCAAAAATATTTTAGTAGTTTATTTCGAATTAATGAGAATAATAATATTGAAACATGCTTTAACCATGAACATTTCTCAAAAGCTAAATATTTAAAATTATAGGTAACTTTCATCGGTTTATTTAGAATTTACTGAAAGTTAAAATTTTGCATGTTATAAAATGAAAATAATAATATTGAAACACGCTTTAATCGTGGATATTTTTATTAAAGTTAAATATATTTAAAATTATAGGTAATTTATTTAAAGTAATATAGATTTGACATTAATAAAAAATATATATGTTTAAAAATTTAAAAAATATATTTTTAAATGAATTAAAAAATTTTGAATGGATTAATAATGTAATTTTTTTTAAGAATTATATATAAAAGAAAGTGGCAGGTGGAGTTGTTTATGATCTCAGAGGAACTAAAAAATTTGGTTTCAAATGGACATTACATATTGTTACAAATATCTAGAAAGACACTTATGTCATTCTATAGGGAATTAAAGTCACAACATATTTAAAAGTGAGATATTAATTGTTTTGAAGGACTCTTTTATCATTATTAATTCACGAGTGTCAAAATTCTCAAATGATTTGTATACTAATCTTGATTCTAGGTTGGTAGAATGTTTATTAAGGAATAACGGGGTGGTGTAGTTTTATCGCATCTGTTAGGTTTTTTACCCTCCAAACCCATTGCATGACCACCAAACTTATGGCGTTGACATGTCTAATCAAGAGTAATGGTTTCTATGGGAGGAGGGGCGAGTCATTTTTTCGAGTTCTCCCTCCACACATGCAAAATTTATTGGCACCTATGGTTTTTGAATCCATGTAAAACTCTTTCATGGATGTAGGTGTGATATTGTGCTATATCTCTACGTTAGTGTTTGGGGATCGTAGGGCTCCATCACTCTCTCTAGTCAATTCTTATAATTGTTGATGACATTCGATTCTAGGGTAGATTTAAGAGCATTAGTGTCCCTCAAGGACCAGTGGTTAAGTCTTATGAGCTTCATGTTTATTATTAGCCTAGTATTTGGTTGGATATATTGAATAATTTGGGTCTATTGGTCTACTCTTAGGCTCTTTGAGTGACATTCAAGTTCATTGGATTTGTGATTTTTTTTTGGTATAGTGGTTTCGATTCTAGGATTGGATTTGATGCTTTCTTTTTGGTTCAAGTTAGCCCTATTTTATATGTTTGTTCCAGGATTTGATATTGTCTTTTGAGAAAGATGATTCCCATCCCCTTGATCTAAGAATTCCTTACCTCCAGGTTAATATGTTATAAGGATTGGCTTCTCCCATGGAAAGCCTAGCCCACCATGTAGTAAGGCTTTGACATTGTTATGGTTGAATGGATACATGAGTGGTTCCTTCTAGGATTTGGGCCACTAGTTAGTGCTTGTAGTAACCATTGATGGTCCTTACCCCTACCAAAGAGACATTCAATAAATATCTATGGTACTCCAATGTCATGAGGATTTTAGAAATGGGAACATGACTTCCATATTTTCTATCACGTCTAAAGTTCATGAATTGGAGTGCCAACAAGCTCCTTGGAACACACTTATATTGGATAATTTGGTTCAACAAAAGAGGAAATTTAGGTTTTAGATGAAAAATGTGTTATGCTAAAATCCATGGTCATAGATATCTGGAAGGGTTCTCTCTTTAGACCCTAACCTGAATGTTTATGTGGGTTGTTCCTTGTGAAGTTCAATGAAGAGGAAACAGTTCTGCAATCAATTGAGGATGTGGACATGCAGAAGGAAAAATCTCATCCCTCCAACCAAACGAAAGATTATGCAAAAAAAAACATATAGTTTTCTATGTTTATAGACTTCAATGCTTTGTAAATTTGTTTTATATCGTGTCTTTTAGAATAAAATTAACTATCATTTTATATTATTTTGCTTAGCTACATTTTCTTTTAATACCAAATTTATCTCTTTTTACTTTTAAAAAACATGGATATTCAATATCAATCTATTATATATAGATATTTTAAAAAACAACACTATTCAAACAACAAAATAATATATATATATATATATATATATATGAATGATGCTGTACATTTTAGGACATTTACCTTTCTACCTACTTCCTAGGACAATTTTGAATTTCTTGACTATATTCTTCTTATGATCTTTTAGAGTAGTATAAAAAATATGAACTTAGTTTTCGAAAATAATTTCCATGTAATTTTTTCCCTAGTAGGGTTAAATTCTCTGCCAAATAAATTCGGATCGGCAAATAACGATCGAACTCTGATAACTAAGGTTCCAATTATTATAGGAAATTCACAACAGTGAGAATGTGATCACTCGCTCATAAAGTATTGATGAGACGTGTCATACACTTTGAAGACAAGTCAGATTTTTCTAAATTATATTGTTGCCACAAGTTAATTGTTAATATTGAGAAGTCCAACAATCGCTTTCTTGAAATTCCATTTTAGTATGTTGAGTACAAACCATAAAATTAGCAATTGTTTAGTTCAGAGCATTTTTCAAACATGAAAATAGGTATCAGGTATATATCTTTTAACTATGTGAAGCAATGGTAGAATTAGAAGGTGATTACCATGGAAGCAATGGTAGAATTAGAAGGTGATTACCATGGAAGCAAAGCAGGACATTATTTTAATATATGGTTTACTACTTCCAATCCCCAGCCCACAGAAATCAGAAATCTCTTTAGCGCGCAATTAAACCACTGATTTGATTTCATGGAAACATTAGTGAGCGGCTTTATCCCTTTTGTACACGCGTGATGTCTTACTATTGAATCCACTACTGCAGTGTCTCGAGATTACTATTGATTTTATTATTGCAATCTTTGACTTCAATGTCATATTAACTACGGCTAATTCTTTTTGTTGTTTATATCTATTTGATAAGCATAAATGAAGGACCCATTTTGGTTTCAAAGGGTACATGACGTACCCATTTTTGCAAGCTCTTTCATGCCATAATTCCATTTTAATTTTAACCAGTTGTATATTTCCCTTTCAACATATAAATTAAATTAGTCATAGTTCCTCGTACTAGCAAATCATGAACCAAAGCTCAAATCACGTGTTCAGCATTACAACTAGATATTGTTGAGAATACATATGCAACCTTGGCTTGAAGAAAAGGATAGGCCACCCAATCATGTAAATGAGAAACATGGTTAATGATGCTTCCTCTTCTTCCACACCTACCATCCAACTATATGGAGGGGTTTGGTATAGTGAAATCCTAAGTTTGACACCTGTGAGGGATCGAGGGAATGTTAGGCAATTGGGTATTGTGAAATCTTAACTTTGACACCTGTGAGGGATCGAGGGAATGTTAGGTAGGAAAAATTGATGGGATGAAAATGAGCTAAGAAGAAAATCTAGATAATATACACTATTATGTTATATTTTTTCATTTTTTTACAAGATTTTTCTATTTTCCTAAATGTGTATATTAAAAAATGTTACATGCTAAAATTTTTATTATTTATTAAATTTGGGAAAAGTTTGCATCTCTAGGCATTTGATTTCTATATACACAAGATAGATCTAGAATTAAAGTGGAACTATGCTAGTGATAAAACTATAATAAATGAAATAAGAAAAGACTAATGTCACCACCATTATGAAAAAAACATGTAAAATGCAAAGAGGTAAAGAAATACAAATTAGGTGATATCCATATCAAGTAATTAATTTGACATAGCTAAACTTTCATTGGCTAATATTAATTAAAAGAATCGATAATATACGAGATCTTATTAAAAAAGCTAAAAGTATCTAAGTTTTATTAATTATTTTAGTTTTAATTAATTGGACTATAT
>LPNX011088483.1:248050-282024 GCA_001517045.1 Pseudotsuga menziesii
CCCTCAGACTGGGCTCTAGAAAGCACATCTCGACACAAATATATATAAAATTTCTCCCATTAGTTAACATTTTGTGAATTGTGATTATTTGATAAGATATCTACATTTACAAGACAATTATGGCTCTTAAATTTTTTTAAATTAGTTGTGAATGATAGATAGTCATTCAGTGGATAAATAAGTTGGTTTAAACTAGGAAGGACATTAAAGTTTTTCAATGGAAAAAAATCATGGTTTAAGCCCAAAAGGGATAAAAGAGTTTCACCTATTGGATGAGGTGGAATAATAATAATAAATATCTAGACCAATCATATTTATAGGAGGAACAATGATAAGGATAGGATAAATCTTAGGCTAACACATCTTATTTTCATAGTGATATTTATTCCTTAGGTCCTAGGTAGAGTGATTGGATATGGAATTATTAAATGTATTAAGTTTAGACTTGGTCTATGCAACAACATAGATATTAAGGTTCTTGGAAAGATTTTAAGTAAAGCAATTATCACTAAAATACTCATGTGCCTTGTGGAATTAATAATACACATTCATATTGTATGACTTGTCATATTGAGAAATCTAAATTTAGGTTTTGAATCTCAAGGTTGTTGACTAGATAAAAGGACAACCTTAGTTTATATTTTTCCTTCATTATTAGTCATGTAGTTTTGGTGACACTATTTCCAATTGCATTCTTGTTAGAGCATGCCCTAGCAAGAGAATGGGCTTGGGGAACATTGTAAAGTTGTAGTTCAATGAAATAAGGAAGGTTATAGATACTAACCTTGATATAGAAAAAATATACACCCAACCAATGGAAAATCCATCAACCTCATGAGAGATAGAATGATCACAAATGTATTCAACATGAAGATCAACTCATAGGGATTCAATGAACAAGTGGTACATCTTATTTAAAATAAAAGAGATTTAGATAAATTGGACATGTGTGGATCATAGGTGGATAAAGAAAAAGTTTGATTCAATTTCCCCTATTTAATGATGAAAAGAGAGTGTGCGTGGAGTTTGTATGGGTAAGCAACATCAAAGTAGTTGAAAAACTAGGCAACTAGTTTATAAAATTTGTAGGAAGGACCTTAAGAGAGATAATGGAACCATAGAAATGCCTCCCATTAAGATATCCAAATAATATATTAAGGTGATTGTGAAAATATATGATGTCCTTGATACATGCAATAATGAAGGAATACATATGGGTATTGGTGTCTTGGTTAATAGCACTATTTCCCTTGAAAAAACCTTATACATATGGGGTATAAACTTTAAAGTTCATCATAACATGAAATGGTGATGGGTTACACAACTGATGCATGTAGTTGGCATGATACTGCAAGGGAGGCTATGGAAGTTTGAGGATTGCACACATGTTGTTGTAGTGTATATGGAGGGTGAAGTATAATACTATGGAGATTGAGGTCTTGACTAATTAACCAAATAGTTGGGCACATAGAAATCCTACTAATATTGATATGTATTTTTCTAAGTTTAAGTGTATTTAGAAGTGTATTACTAGCAAGAGGTATAATTAGATTTGAAAATATAGATGCATTCAACACCATATTTTCATTTTTGTTTTTAATTTAGTACTATTTTATATTAAATAGGAAATATTAAATCAATGTTGAATATATCATCATCCTAAGGAGGGAGGATTTCACATGTTCTTTACAAATTTAAAGAAAAGGAATACTAAAAATGCACTATAAGCTTGAAGCCTATGAAACCAAAAAACTGAAAAAAAAGTATAGAGAATCTCTCTTGACAATAACATCCATCTTATCTTTATATTTTATAAACACACAACGACATGGAAATGCTTAGATCCCACACAACCATTTTGATCACAAAAGATGGAGTGCCATTAAGTTTTCCTACCTTTAAATTTGGTGCCTTTATCAACATTGGGTGTAGGAACTTGTTGAGATGGTTTCGGATGATCCTTTCTTTTCTTATTATTGTTAACTTGGTGCTTGTTTGTATGATTGGATTTATTCTTTTGTTGTTCCAATAAGGATTTTCTAGATGTATCGGTGGTGATGATCACTCGAATATGAAAGAGATTATCTTCCTCTCTAACTAAAGAATGAAAAAATTATTCAATAGTGGGATCCTTGTAAGAAGTCCCTAGATATTCTCTTGTGAAATGAAAAGTAGATACAAAAACAAAATAAGGAATACCAAACTTACCAAGAATAACATTGATACGTTGGATGCAAAGAATAAATATATTTCAATATTCAACTACGAGTTTGAGGGGTTTTGGATTCAAATATATAGCCTTCCATGCAACAGAATCACCCGGATTTGAAGCAACCAATTGATTTTCAATCTAGTGAGATTGAATCTCCTTGTGTTTACCAAATATGGTTTTGAACTTAGTCCATTTTGCATTTGCTTGTTCAGTTGCTTTAAGGTGAAATTGTAAGTCATTAGAGATATACATCTTGATTAATCATCTTTCTTTGTCAATTTTATCATACCATTTGGATTCCTTTTATAAATCAATGTGGATAGCTTGTTTTCCTAAGGTAATATAGTAAAGTCCCTCACTTTGTAAGACATCCTCCATATCGGCTTTCCTTGAGAAGAAGTTGGTACTATAAGCATAATATCACTTGGAATAGCCATGTTACAATATTTGGGTAATTTGGCTTCAAAAATAGAAACTAATGGTCTATTGCCAAGATCTCTAAAACATATGTAGTTTAAAGAAAAATGGCACTAAAAACAAACTCTGGATATCAAAGTTATGGCTTTTTTAAAACATGCATAAAATGGAACCAAGGAGCCATGAGACAAGTAGAGGTTGATTTGTGTGATGGTGAGGTTACTAAGTAGTATATATTTTACTCCCTTCATTCATTCTTCTTATAATCAAGTACTTTTTAAAATAAACGACCCATTTTTATAAAACAAGTGGGAAGAAAATTATTATGAAGTTACTTTATAAATTAAATCTCTATAAACTTCATTTGAAAAAAATAAAATAAAGGAAATGAACTCAAGACCTTTTACATAATAAATTAAATTTCAACCAACTCAATTAAATAAAATATATAATAATATTACGAAGGAGAATGGGGGTGTTGTTGTTGTTGTGTGTGAGAAAATCCCTAAAAAAAATTTGTTTGGCCTACAAGACACTTTACACAAACACACATAAAAAAACTAAAATTTTGATATCAAAACTTCTCAAAATTATTGTTCTACTTTAGTTAGCTTACTCGTACAAAACAAGTTTTTTGTTTGTTTCTACTTTACCTAGTTTTCATAAAGAACACAACATAGAGCATACATAGTCAAGAAAACCTTTTCTACTTTGTTTTTGATTTTATGAATTTGCACAAAGTGCACAACAAATAGAATATGTAAACCGAATAGGTGACAAACTAGGAATTGAACACAAAACCAAGCTAGAATATGAAACAATATGAGAAAGCTAAAAAAACATAAATGTAAATAATATACCTCTATATTTTGAAAAATGGTCATGTCTTAGGGAAGCAAGAAGCTTTCCAGGTGAAAAAAAGTGTTTCCAACTAAAATCAATGTTTTATGTACATTGGAACATCTTCCTTAGCCTAGAAATGCAGAGAAATATTAGAATCATGAAATCCTTTGGTAGATGCAGATACACAGGTTCAAGATCTCAATTAATAATGGCATGGACATTCATAAGTGCTATGATACCATGGTTGACTAAAAAATGGGATTTCCACATGGGTTTAACATATTAAGAAACAAATCACACAATCATATCACAAATCAACACACCGATGTTTTATGTAGTGAAAACCCCCAAAGAAGGAAACATTACACATCCTCAGCCAAATAACTACTTGAGGGAATATGTTAATGAAAAAGGAAAAATAATTTACAAATGGTTTTCTCACAATTGATCATTAGCTAATGACCCTCCATTCTCTTTAAATAGAGATCATCGACTAATTGGGTCTTAAGCCATAGATCAATGTAATCGTTAATAATGAGGAGAAGATGAACTAGCATATCACTTGATGTCTAGAACATATGTGAAAATCATAATAATATGTACAAATGGATACTAATGAATACTAAATAAACACATTAATTTACCTAAGGACACATTGGACCATGTTGATCCTAACAAACTCTTAACTGTCTAGATATTTGAACAATTCATCTTTAAAATTGTGGTTGAAAATGCCCTAAAATTAGGTAGTTGGGAAAATGGTTTTGTTTTTATTTATGCATCTGAAAGCACCAAGTTTGTTGTTATAAAGATAAAACCAATCAATCGAACTCATCCACGATGTTAAGGAAAATAGTCATTCATAGTTTTTATTATTATCTATTTTCAAGATTGCACGCACATTATTAATAACACTTGCTAACAATGCACACACACTTATACTCCATATTTTTACTAAAGGATATTTTTAAGACCTAAATGTTGGGCACAGTTCCCCCTATAGTGTTGCACTTTAACCCCTATATGGTGGTGTATTACATATTATTGATATAGGATTGGGTCTATTAGCAAGTGTATTAGTTGTTATTGTACACCCTTTTCTTCTATATATAGGAAGGATGTATTTTCATTTGAGAAAGCATGGTATATTATCTTGTGTTGGGTACACAATACATTATGTAAGGTGGTTCCTCCCTCAAATAGGATTGCTATTCATATCTATTCTTCATTATTAAGTCGTGGATTAATCTCTTCTTATTTATTTATGCTCTTTTTATGTTATTTCTGGGATTTAGTTGAATAACATTTGGTATCAAAGCTCTTTCCTCGAGACTGGATTTGCAAAATGAGTCATCTTGTAATTTTTGCTACAATCATAAGGAATTAACCTCTTCTACAATGTACCCTAAATAAGAAAAAGGTAGAGAGATTTAGGAAAAAATGAGAGAAAAAAGAGAATATTACAGTATTTTTGTGATAAATTTTGATCCCAAAGTTAGATTGGGGCACTCTTGGTACTGTTAAAAAGGCCTCGTTCAGGGCTACAACTTTTATTGTTGAGTTTCATAAGACTCCTCTCGATTTGGCTGGGGCATGTTTTTTTATAAATCTAGGCACGAGGAATCTCAAAAAGAATATTTTAAAGCATCTTATAAAAGATCATTTAAAATATGCTTTTGATAAAGCATATTTTAAAAGATTCTTTACATGAATCCTCATGCCCAGATTTACAAAAACACACGCCCCAGCCAAGCCGTGAAGAATCTCACAAAGCTTAAAACAAAAAACTTGTATCCCTCAATAAGAAATTTCCAACGGTACTAAGAGCATCCAAATACGACTTCAAGATCAAAATTTATTGCAAAAATACCGTAATATTCTTTTTTCTCTCTCATTTTTGCCTATCTCTCTCTACCCTTTTCTTATTTAGGATACATTTTGGGCTTGATAATTCCTTATGATTCTTTTTATACATGGATTCATAGATATAGGTTAAAACCCCACTTCCAAAATAGACCAATCTATCTCCAGTACAAAATTCAGATCGTGACACATTACTTTTTCGGAGATAATTGCAGAGGAATCTAGGATTTTTTACTAATAAAAAAACCTAGTATAAAACAAGTGTTCTAGGGAGAAAGGTCATATCAAAGGCCTCTGATATCCAAATTGAGTGAGAACAGTTGAATCAGAAAGAAGAAAAAAAAAGGTGTCTTTGGTAGAATTGTCAACTACATAAACAAAATATTGGACACATGGAATATGGTACAAGTTCGCTCTTCTAGATAGGCCAAAAATAAGAAGTTTTGGGAGATTTGAAATAACATTTTTTGGGACATCCAAATTAGGCTAGACTTCCGAAATTTGAAAGAAGACACATAAGGTTACCATAGGACTAAGTTTGATAATATTAGAATTAATGTTCCATTGATCTTCAGGCAATGAGTGCAATTAGATTAAATTATTATACATTGTGAAGGAATGAATAATACCCACTAAACAATACATTTCAAAGGAAATAGACAAGTATTGCTCAGTATAATTATAGTGTAAACTTCATTAAATCCAGCAGTATACAACAGTGTTACATAAAGGATAATTTGAATCATGTGGATAGGATTCAAATCACCAATTCAACCTGATTGCATGGCTAACTAGAAGTGTCTAAATCACTATTGGAGTTCACTAGGATAACCCCAGTTGTCTAATTCAGTCTCTCAATTAGTTATAATCAGTTAAACTAGTCTAACTAATGCGGTAGGTGAGAAGTAGGCAAGAATAGGCACCTACCCACATGCATCCATGCAAGACTGGTGCTAATTGAACTAGAGGACATCTAATTGAATGTAACTAGAACATAACTTACCTTGGCTAGTCACCAACTACCAACAACTAAAGGAGGTTGGTGCTGGCACTCCTAGTGGCTACTAAATTGTAGGGATTGGTATTGGAGGCACATAAACTGATCCATGAAGGTGCAGTGAGTTTTCGTTAGCCTCTATCTGTGTTCCCCACGCTCTATTGAGTGGTACATGTGGCCCCATTGGCCCAAGTGTACCCAATGGTACTAGTGGACCAAATAATAACTAAATGAATCCTAAGTTAGGAAAATATAATCTAATAGACCAGTTTGGACAAGGGAGAACTATAAATCCTAACACCCCCCATGAATCCTCACTTGGACAACTATGGGCCCTGGAAACAAGTCTAAAAGACACCCATATACAATCTAAAAGAATTTAAAAAGTGTTGCTTAATAAAATAAGGAAATAGGGGAAAACCTCATGGAAACCCACCCTTCTCAAAATAACCAGCAATAAGAAATACAAGCCATATTTAGAAGAAAAGAAGCTTCCTCCTTAGAAAATAACTTGCCAAAAAAAACTCCACTGCAATTTGTAGCACTATGCAGCAGCATGGTTCTTCTATGCAGTGGCATCTTGAAGTTGTGCAGTGAACCTCTCAATGTCCTTCTAAACCAGTGGATGTTGTATGTGTTTCTTATGTATGGAAGTCTCAATGTAGAGAATCATCAATTTTCTTCTTCTATGGGACAAGTAGTTGATCATTAGCTATCATCATGTAGCACTTTCTTGGAACCTTTTTTCACCACTATGTAGGGATCAAATCCCTGAGAGAGAGAAACATGCTCATTCTGATACTGGGAGTTAGTTCTCCTTCTATCTTCTGGATTCCCATCACTATCCCCAACCACATTAATGATCTTTTGAGACCATCTATGCTTAGGCATTTGGTTTGGAACGAGTATTGGATATGGATCTAGAATCTCATGAGTTTTAGCCTCAATACCAAGATCATGTTGACATTGATCTTGATCCTCTTCACCTGAATCTGAAACATATACCAAATAATCATCACTAAAATATAGTGGAAGAGTGATTATACCTTCTTGTGTTTCGGATGGTGGTGGATCACACAACTGATCTTCTTCACACTGAAAAATTGACCCAATAAAGCATTTCCTAGTTGCAACCTCCATAAACTTGTATTCTTTTGCATCTTCTGCATGTCCCAACAGAATACATTCACTAATTTGGGCTTGGAAGGACTTTATCTTATCAATGGGTATTCTCACCCAAGATTTGGAACAAAAAACTCTCAAGTGAGAGACATTGTTCTTATGCCCATGCAGTGCTTCGAATGGAGTGGCCCCAACCACTAATTTATGAGGCACTCTATTCTGCAAGTATGAAGCACGGTTTACAACTTTGGCCGAAAGAGAAGGAGGAAGAATATTGGCATGGAGAATACATGTTTCCATCTCCTTCAATTATCTATTTTTCGTCTCAGCCACACCATTATGTAGTGGTGTGTATGGAACTGAGTGTTCCTTCGAATCCCCTCTGATTCACAATAATGCTATAAATATCTTTTAATTTATTCTCATCCCTTATCAGATCTTATGGACTTGATCTATTTCTTGAAACTATTCTCAACCATAGCTTTAAAAACTTTAAAATTTTCAAAAACTTCTGATTTCTGTTTCATGAAGTATATCTAACAGAACCTAGAACAATGATCAATAAAAGTAAGCAAATACCTGCGACAATCAATTGATGTTGTGGGAATTGGTACTGCCACATCACTATGTATCAAATCAAGTATAGAGGAATACCTATGTCCATTCACAAATTCATACCTCTTCTTTGAATGCTTACCTACCAAGAAACCAGAACATACTCCATCGCAAGTTTGGATGAGAGGAAAACCTTCAACCATTTTATGATTGTGGAGTTGTTGGATATGTTTGAAATGAAGATGCCCAAATATATCATGCCATATAGTACTAGTGTTGTTAGCATGCGTGAATAGAGTTGTAGGAGGAGCGACAAGAAAAAATGTGAGAACTCATAAGCCTTAGTGGCATGATTGGCAATACCTTTCTCTATGAGCCTTCAAGTAGATTTTTTTGTGATTTCAACTGAGTCAAATTCGAATGTAACTCTCTTGGGAGAGCATGTATGGGTCATCTAATAAACAAACAACAAGTTTTTAGCAAGAGAGGGAACATAGAAAAAATTCTTGAACTCACCATGCTGGATTTTAACTTAAGCTCTCTTGATAACTAGGATTTGGGAGTCATATCCCATGTGAAAGCTAGGTTCTCCTAATAGTGTGAGGGTGGAGAAGGATTCCTTGGAGGAAACCATATGACTGGATGCTCCAAAATCAATTAAATAATTTGTTGGTTGAGTAAGGCCATCCTTCAAGGAATGGAACCTCTCATTATATTCAGTCTGTGGTCGATTGAATTTTTCATCCAATGGATTTCAAGATGAAAACCCTTCATACAATAAGGACACTTTGTCTTTTCCAATTTTTTCTTTCTCTTGGAGCCTGAAGCCCCTTCAGAATACTTCTGACTCTCTTTTGGTTTCGGATTAGATGATTTAGGCTCCTTCCCCTTGTGCCTCCCTTTATCTTGTGCATTGGTATAGTTCAACATTAGAAGAGCTTATTTCTTGGAAGTTTGGAGGACTCCCATTTGGACCAACTTTTCTTGCTCCTGTATTAAAGGATCAGAAACACCATCAAGGGAAGGCATATTCCAATTGGGAATGGAAGCTCTACTGGAATGGAAGGTAGAGACAAAGACATAATACTCAGAACCAAATTTGATGAGAACTGAGAGCACAAGTTCCTCATCCTTCCTCTCTATTCTGCACTACTTACATTCTAGTGAAAGAGACTTGAATTTAGTAAAATATTGATGTATGGTCTCGAAATTCCTGGAATGCAATGATATTAGCTTTTTCTCTAGAATGTGTCACCACATCCCATCTTTATTTCCAAACAATAATTCTATCTTCTACCAATATTATTTGGGAGTCTTCAATTCCTCAAGATGAAAGAGGAGGTCTCTAGATATGTGATCACAAAGGAATCCAAAGGATTCATCCTATCGGTTCAAGAAATTATTTTTCTCAGTAGGATGATGAGGTTTAGTCTCTCGACCCATTGTCATCCTATAAAGGCCAATCTTACACAAGGATACCTGCATATCTTCTCTCCAATCAACATAGTTGAAGTGTGTTAGGATCCAAGGTAAGAAATATTGAGAACCCATTAGTTCTCCTTCTAATCAATCAATTTCTTCAATCAAGATCCATAGCACATGTAAGAAAACACTACAAAAATAAAACCAATTCACACTATGTTAGAATCAAGCCTTTCATCTCAACATGCACACTTTCTCAGGGTCTATCACACCCGTAGAGACTTCTCTGAATGAATCTAGAGTTATCAATGCACACTTTGCAGGACTTATGTGGAAACCCAGTTTCTTCTGGTGTACAATGGATATCGAACAGAATTGAAGCTTTCCCGAGGAGGCTATTATACCATATTATAATTAATGTTCCATTGATATTTAGGAGATGAGTGCAATTAGATTGAATTATTAGTGCAAAGCAATGAATAATACCCATTGAACAAGACAAATTTCATAAGAAATAGACAAGTATTGCTTAGTATAATTACAATATAAACTTCATTAATTCCAATAGTATAAAATAGTATTACATAAAGGAGAATTCAAACCATGTGGATATGATTCAAATCACCAACTCAATCTGACTTCATGGCTAACTAGAAGTATCTAAATCACTATCGGAGTTCACTAGGCTAACTCCAGTTGTCTAATTCAATCTCTCAATCAGTTAAACTAGTCTAACTAATGTGGTAGGTGAGAAGAAGGTGAGAATAGGAGACTACCCACATGTAGTCATGAAAGACTAGTACTAACTAAACTAGAGGATATCTCACTGAATGTAGTTAAAGCATAACTTAGCTTGACTAGTCACCAACTACCAACAACTGAAGGAGGTTGGTGCTAGAACTCCTAGTGGGTCCTAAATTGTAGGGATTCTTCTAGGAGGCATATAAACTGATGCATGAAGCTTCATTCAGTTGCAGTTAGCCTCTATCTATGTTCCCCACACTCTAGTGACTGGTACAATATGTGGCCCCATTGGCCCAAGTGGACCCAATAATAACTAAATGACTCCTAAGTTATCAAAATACAATCTAATATACTAGTTTGGATAAGGGAGGATTATAAATCCTAACAGATGCCTAGAGGATTTGAAAGTCAAACTTTATCTTAGTTACAAGTTGACCCTAAAACAATATTCAAATTAGGGTCTAAAACAAGTGTTATTGGAAAAAAAGGTCATATATGAGGCATCCAAGATCCAAATGGCGTGAGACGAGCTGAATCTAAAAGAAGACAAACCAAGCTATATGTGGTAAAATTTTCAGCTACAGAAATGAAATAATGGAAACGTGGCATACCATACAAGTTCGATCTTATGGATAGGACAAAAATAAGAAGATTCGAGATATTTGAAATAATGGTTTTTTGGCACATACAAATTAGGTTAGACCTACATCATTGGAAAGAGGATACATCAGGGTACCAGAGGAAAACATTTTAGACCTAGACTAGTCAAAATTGAAATTTTACCTCAGTTACAAGTCGGCCATAAAAGAGACTTTTAATCAGGGTTTGAAAAAGCCTACGTCATTTTGCATTAGAATAGATTTGAGTAGAATAATCTATTTGTGGGAAACCCTAGGGTGTGATATTTATTTATTGCTAAAAATTCCAACAAAAGGAAGCAGAAAGAATCACACTCCACTCAAAACCCCATATGATTCATCCCTGACATATGATGAAATGGAAGTCATATATTTTAGAGTGTCCAAGTTGGGATATATGATTCAACGAAATGTAAATATGGGTGACTTAGTTAAATTAGAAAATAATATGGCTAGTAGAGAGGATCTCAAATGGATGGCTACTAAAGAATATCTCAAATGGATTGCTAGTAAAGAGGATCTCAAAAGGATTGCTAGTAAAGAGGATCTCAAAGGGATGGCTAGAAAATAAGATCTTCAAGACTTGAAGGAATTGATGAAGGATAAAAAAAAATAGTTTTATTCCTCATGTATTTACTCAAGAAAAGGATAAGAACAAAAAATAGGACTTATTCCAGTCATGTCTGGAGAAAATTGAAAAAAAATTGGAGAGTAGGAAGTTGGAGTCCTCAAAAGTTAATTATTCCCTACAACATCATGGGTTTAATTAAGCTCCAAGGAACTCCTTTACCCCCAATATTGACATGATAAATTTTGATGGCATGGATACAATCACATGTATTTTACAAATGGATCAATTCTTTGATCTACACTAGGTACCCACTTTACAAAAGGTAACTATTTCATCCGTATATTTAGAACCTGATCAATTTGTGTGGTAACAATGTCTTTGTGACCATAAAAATGACTCTATTATCTATTGGTATATATTCACAGAAGAATTGATTGCACATTATGGGGATATAAATAGAAGCACCTTCTTTATCTAGTTGGTAAATATCAAGCAAAAAGGTCTAGTTACAGAGCACATCAAGCAATTTTAGTAGCTAAGTCTCACAGTGAAGAATATTTTAGAACATAATTTGTTAGATCTCTTTATTAGAATATTGAAGGATAACATTAAACATGAGGTCCATCTCTTTCAACAATCATAACTAGAAAATGATTTCATGATGGAAAGGAAGGTTGAAGGTAAAAATATGGTAATGACTACTAGAAATACTAATTTCAGCACATAGAGAGAAAATGATGTTCCTTCTAACCAACCTCGTCAGTTTACACCTAAACATCTAGAGGAAAGAACATCGAAAGGTCTATGTTTTAATTGTGACAACAAGTATTGTAAGGGACATAAGTGTGGAGAAAATAAACTCTTCTACATAGAATGTGATGAGGAAAAAAAAAGAACAAGAACCACATGTTGTTGCTGCAACTACTTCGCCAATGTTTTTGGTATTTTAGGGCCCCTCCTTCTATTTTTTTTGAAATCATACTTAGAATAGTTTTCTAACTCAAATAAGTCCATCCTGTAGAGTTAGATTTTTCCAAAGGTTTGAGCAAAAGAAGTTTCTGGGCTAAGTAAAACTCACAGTTTTTATTCTACATATCGAAGAAACTTGGCCAGTTTCCCTAATGTATTGAAGGAACTCAACCATTTTCTTCGAAAAATTCAACAGAATCAGTCTTAAGTTTATTTTGTTTATTTTTGGAGGAAATTGGAAGTATTCCCTGAAACCGTCAGAAGGAACTAAGGATATTTCACTGAAACTGTCTGATGAAACTCACGAAGTGTCTCTGAAATAGTCGAGGGAGCTTAGAAAGTTATGGAAATAAGAATGAATGTCGAGATCTCGGTTCAAATTGGAAAATCATGCTGAAATGGTCGAAAGTAAAAATGAGCTTGCGAATAAGCTAAGCCTTGACACGTTCCATTGGAGGAACTAGGAAAGTCGACACCGACACAATAAAAAAAACTTGGTAATAATCGTCAAAATGCTCACATTTGCAAGAGAAAAATTGATAATGTCACGGATATAATCGGAGGAAAGAGAAGAGTGTCACCGAAATTATTGGCATCACTATTTTATTTGTAGTGGTTAACAGTGTTTTCACGCCAAACAACGTTTTTTCCAACCACCGTATTTATGAGCCAACAACTTCATTTATAACTAAATTCTTTTGTTTTTCTATAAATACAGTCATGTTTGTTTTTAGTTTTTTGGAACATCATTTGATCACATCAGCCAATCGTTAAAGGACATTTGCATCTCATATACCCATTCATAGTCCATGCCATTGAACGCTTGACAAGTAGGCACCTTATCTCCTTAACTCTCTGGTTTTCTAAAGTTGAAACTTTTATATGTGGTGGCAACATGGTAGATGCACTATATCTTTTTTCGAATCTAGTTAGGGATATTCCCACCTTTCCCTATCTGTGTGTAGCCTCTGTATCTAGTATAAGTATGCCCGTGATGTCATTACCATGGTATAAGTTTATATTTTATTCGATTTCCATGGGATGATGTCACTTTGGTTTATGTTGACTTGTGCTTGACTTCACGGCTGGTTACACACCACAGCAGATAGAGCATGAACACCTTTTAGGGTATAGGGTTTTCAAACTAGTCACTTAGGGACATTACACACATAGTGTTTTAGTCCATCCCTCTTTGAGGTGCTTCTCATGGATTTTGTTCCTCCCTCTGTCTTTGAAGAACATATGGTTAAAAAAACTTGTCGGGAAACCAGTTACTCTTTTAAGTTTTTAGGGAAGAAGTTAAGTTTGGGAGCATTTTCTTTTTAAAATTGGTACGATCGTTGCGAACCTGAAAGTAACCTTAATGGAAACCTTGCTTGGATTATTTTTTGAATTCTTTTTCCCTGTCCATAACAAATCCTGGTTTTACAAGTTTTCATCTTTTGCTCCTTATTTCAGTTTTCACCAAAATTGTGTTTTTCCATTATGTTTTGAAAATGATTCGAAAGATTAAAATGAATAACCATTTGAGTATTCTAGTAGAAATTTAATTTTTTGAGATATCGCTAGGGTTGGTCAAATTTCTGGTTTCAATGATATCACATAGCTTACCACTAAAACTTTGTCAAATACGAGAGGCTCCTCTAGGCAATTTGGTTGCAGACCAGAAGCCACTTGTGTGGAGAGATATTTTTCTCCCATCTTCAAGTCACCTTTTACCAGAATATGGATCCCCTTGTTGAGAACAAATCCACTCCATAAATAACATGTATTTCCTTCCATCTCAAGACCAAGTCTTGTTTTAATTTTCGTTTTTAGATCCATCATATTCAAAATTCATTATGTCTAGTTCATACTCCACAACGTTTTCATACCACCACTTGTTTTGGAACTTGGGTGAATGAGAAAGACTGATAGAATGTATATTCTCAATGTTCTTCTTTCAAAGGTAAGAATTGAAGGTTAGGATTAGAAGAATTTATTAGACATGACTACAATTCCTTTACTTATATATTGTTTTACATTTTCAATACATCATGCATTTCTTCACACTAATTGAGAGGCATTTTCATTCTGTAGAAGATAACTTTGTTTAATTGCATTTTTGCTAGTTTAATTTACTTGTCATTATGCTTTTGTTCATATATCACATGTTCTATTGTTCTCCAAGTTGGGATTAGCTCGCTGAGAAGAGTACAAAACACACTTCAAGACAAAGAATTTTCACAATGACTAAGAAGGGTAGCAAGAAGAAGTCAAAGGAAATTGGGGTAGATTCAGATGTAGATATTATCTCTGGCACCAGAACAAAAACTAGATTTGAGGAAACAAAAGAAATCAAAGGAATTGCTCCCAAATTCAAAAGGGGAGAAATTTATCATATGATCAGAGACCAGGACATCCCAAACATAGGTCTTGAGGAGATGGTCTTATCTAAGAACATAAGAAGGACATGCATTACAAATGTTTCCACTATCCTGAAGACTTTTTCATGTCCAAAAGTTATTGGATGGATTTTAACTCAAACAGATTCCTCCTCGAGGATTATTTCTAACGTAAAAAGGGAGTCCTTTGCTTCATTTAATCGATCTTACATAACAATGGATTACAAGTTACCTCCACCACATGTCATGATGACAGAGGATTGGATCAAAGGGATAAACATTGATCCCTTGGAGCATGCAAAGAAGATGGTGGTACTAGGGAAACAATTGTAGTAGAAGGCAAGCAGGGAGTATGAATCTCAGATCCTAAGGAACCCATTGAGAATCACAGCCTTGTTGTTAGATAATATTTTTGGCTGATGGAAGAATTTACAAACTAAATTGGGTTCATCTGATCTACTATATAGGCTTTGAAGGAATGATATTCAACTGTGAATATATCATCTCTAATAGCCTCTCGTCATGTGTAGTGTCCAGACATGGATGTTTGAATTAGAGGAGGGATGAATTTTACATGTCCTCTAACCTCATTGAATATTATTTTGAGTAGGCACCCATTTTCTAAGATAGGGTGCATCTGGAACCAGGCTGAGGCTCCCATCTATGTAGCATACCAAATTTTCGTGGCCCATAAATATGAAGGTTATTACAAATTTATATGTGAAGAGTTCAGTATTCTCCTTTACTGGATAATATTCTTAAAAAAACCAAAATTCCTATCCGACAATGCGACGGAAATCATAAGCGAGTATGCAGATTATTATTTCTCACAGGAGGAAACCTACATTAGGATGTATGAATGTTCCAGAGATTTGTCCCTTATTCCAAGATACGCCACATATTTTTTGGTCCACAAAGAGGTTGTTAGGAAAGTCTTCTTGAATTAGGTTGCAAGTTTCCTACATGAAATGAAGAAACCAATGTTCCCCCCATTGCATTTGTGCATAGGGGGATATAAATTCTGTTAGATTTTTAACATTTAAGCTATATGATCTTAAGATCTTATCTGAGAGAATAAAAAGAACAACAAACAATCACAAGAGACAATGAAAAAAAATATTTTCCTCGGGAAAACCATAAAGGATAAAAACCCACAACTTCCTCAGAGATAGAATCAACGCCAAAAGTAAAACCCAAAGACAGTAAGATGATCTCTCGACAGCAGTAGTCTCTTTCTCTCTTGCCCCAGATTCTTCTTTCTCTCTTAGTTATGTGCTACAACTGAGTGTGATTGAATGTGTGTTAAATAGATATGCTCCCTATCTATTTATAATAATTCCCAATTTGACTATAACTCACTAGGGACGGCTTCTCTAGGAGAGTCTAATAACCCTAGGGACCCACAACTGTGGGGAATTTAACCCTTGATCAATAAGGAAGGTTACACTCTATGAATTTACATGACTTGCTTACATTATTGAATCTCCCTATAGGAGCATCGGGGCATGCCATGAATTGATTACATTACATATACTTACCAATAGAAACATCAGGGTACAGTACACAAGATATACAAGTGAATACATTCCAAAGTTACAAATACATAAACACTCCCTCTTAATTAGGAAGGTATTCTCTTGACACAATTTAGTGACAATTTATCAATGCAAGTCTTATTCTCTGTATCATTTGGATCACCATCAAGTCATCTTCATCGTCAAGTCATATTCATCAAGTCTTGATCATCACTGGATCTGGATCATCACTGGATCATCATCAATTCTGGATCATCACTCGATTTGGAGCATCGCTAGATCATCATCAAGTATGGATCATTACTTGATCAGGAGCATCACTGGACCATCATCAAGTCTGGATCATCACTTCTGGATCATCACTGTTGGATCATCATCAAGTCTGAATCATCACTTGATCTAGAGCATCACTGGATCATCATCACTGGTTCTATCTCAATTCTACTCATCACAGGAATTTCTACAGATCCAACTATTTTTCATGTTGGTTGTAGGCCTAGCCTTCATGTTGGCCTTCATTAGGGATCATTTTAAGGAACCATACTTATTTAAAAGTGTATAAATGTAGGCAAATCCTACCAATTCTTAAAACGCCAATTATAAAATGTTTGGAAATATTTTTCAAAAAATATTTTAATTTCCAAGGATTTTATATCATTTGTATAATAATTTGGTGATTTTTAGGGTGAAAAAATTTTACCCCATCAAAATTGGGTGAAACAGGGCTTCAAAAAATGCAAAACGGTGAATCGTTTTTTGGAGAAAAACATGAAAAAATAGCCCATTGGGCTAAAATTCGCCCCTAAAATGATCTTTGGTCTTCATTGTATTCAACATTTATATCTTACCATGGAATTAACCATGTCAGAAAGGCCCTTCCAGCACTTACATCTTACCACGAGAGGAACACATCCAAGATCCATGTCAAAAAGGCATGCCCAACACTCACATCAGACCATGGGAGGAACACATCCAAAACCCATGTCAGAAAGGCCCAACACTTGCATCCAACCTCATCTTGTCGAAAATTATATGCACTTACATCCAACCTCATCTTATCAGAAAGGATATGCACTTACATCTGACCTCATCTTGTTAGAAAGGATCTGCACTTACATCTGACCTCATATTGTCAAAAAGGATTTGCACTTACATCTGATCATGTGGGAAAACATCCCGCAATCACATCAGAATGGATCTACACTTATATTTGATCACGTAGGAACACATCCCTTAATCACATCAGAATGGATCTACACTGATCATGTGGGAACACATCCCACAATCACATTAGAATATCTCTACACTTATATATGATCATGTGGGAACAAATACCTCAATCACATAAGAATGGCTCTACACTGATCATGTGGGAACACATCCCACAATCACATTAGAATATCTCTTCACTGATCATGTGGTAACACAACCCACAATCACATCAGAGCATCTCTGCACTTACATCTAATCACATGAAGATCAGCCTTCCACCATGTCAGAAAAGCAAACGGACACATCAATTCCCTTTGGATGGAACATTGATCTGGAGAACACCAAGCTTCTCCCTGAAGTACTCAAACTTTACTCTGGCTAATGGTGTGTTCAGTACATCAGCTATCTCCTCATCTATTGCAACATATTGGAGCTTCACTGCTCCTCTCTACACCATATCCCTGATATAGTGATACTTGATCTCAATATGCTTTGACTTGTCATGGAACACTAGGTTCTCTGACAACTTCACATAGCTCTGGTTGTCACAATATATACAAGTAGCATCCATCTAGAGATCAAATAAATTAGAAAGTAGCTTTCTCAGCCACACTGCCTCACAACTAGTTGAACAAGCTGCAACATACTCTGCTTCGGCTGTACTTAGTACCAAACATGATTGCTTCCCACTAAACCAGGAGATCACACCTGATTCGATACTGAGGAAACATCCTAAAGTGCTCTTCCTATCAATGCCTATTCTTGCCCAATCCAAATCCACATAACCTTCCAGGTTAATCTTCTGATTCGCTTCATACTTGGGCCCATAATTAACTGTACCCTTAAGGTACTTCAGCATATTCTTTGCAGCAATCAAGTGAACATTTCTCGGATCTGTTATGAACTGGCTCAATGTGTTCACAGCAAAGAAAATATCTGGTCTCGTGTTCGTCAGGTATATCAAGGACCTAATCATCTGATGACACGTCGTAGCATTAACTGATTCTGATGAATCATCACTCAATAGCATCAGTTTCGATGCCATAGGTGTGGTCATGGCCTTGCATTCCATCATCCCAAACCTCTTCAGGATCTCTACTGCATACTTCCCTTGACCCAGGGAGATTCCATCTGTATTCTGCCACACCTCCATGCCTAGAAAGTAATGCATCATACCCAAGTCCTTCATTTTGAACTCGATAGCAAGCTTCCTCTTCGTATATGCAATCAACCCATCCTCACTTGTTACAAACAGATCATCTCCATACAGTAGGAGTATCACTGGGTTCCCTTCTTCAACCTTGTAGTAAAGGTTTGAATCCGCTTTGCTCTTGGTAAAGCCCAAACTAGATAGGAAGCTATCAATTCTTCCATACCATGTATTGGGTGCCTGTTTCAAACTGTACATGGATTTCTTTAACTTACACACACAATTCTCCTTGTCATGTGTCTAAAAACCAAGTGGCTGCTCCACATATGGTTCTTCTTCTACTACACCATTCAAGAAAGCTGTCTTGACATCCATCTAGTGTACTTTCCATTTCATTACTGTAGCTAAAGAAAGTACTAATTTGATGGAAGTATATCTAGCTACAGGTGAAAAAGTTTCTTCATAATCTGTTCCTTCATTCTGGGAGAAACCACGAGCCAAAAATCTTTCTTTATATTTCTCTATGCTACCATCTGCATCATGCTTGATCTTATAGATCCATTTGGAAGTCACAACAGACTTCCCCTTTGGTCTTGGGAAACATCCCAAACATCATTCTTCATGATCAATTGATACTCTTCAATCATAGCATCCTTCAATTCCTTCTTTTTTGTCACTTCTTCATAGTTGGAAGGTTCTTTATTAGTGAAGTCACATAATAAGGCTACATAAGCGGAGCAGGACCTAGTTCTTTTCCTTTCTCTGTGCACTTCTTATGGAGCCCCATATATTTCTACACCTTGGATATCCTCTCGTACCCAAGCAGGTTTCCTCTTGTGAGGATTCTTCTCCCGAGGTGGATCTACAGGTTCTTGAGGTTCTTTTATTTCTCGATCTTCTTCTTGAGTTGCATTGTTCATGGTTGTGTCATGAATTACGGGTACTTTTGTTTCTTCAGGTTCTTCAGTAGGTCTCTTTCTGGAGTTTTTGTAGGTCAAGTATTCATCAAATATTACATCCCTGCTGATGTCGATCTTCTTGAATCATGGGAAGTATATTCTATAAGACTTCAAGCTTTCACTATATCCCACAAATATACCCTTCCTTCTTGAAGGATCTAACTTTGTCCTCTTTTCTTTTGGAATGCATATGTACACTAGACAGCCAAATATTTAGAGATGACTAACTTTTGGTTTATTGTCGAAAAACAATTCTTCAAGTGTCTTGTTCTCGAGTACTCTATGTGGAGTACGGTTATGTACATACACAACTGTTCTAGCAGCTTCTTCCCATATATGCATAGGAATATCTTGATCATGAAGCATTTCCCTTACAATTTCCATGATGGTTCCATTCTTTCATTCTGCAACCCCATTCTATTGTGGATTATATGGAGTGGTAAACTCCCTCTTAATCCCTGAATCTTTGCATAATTCCTTGAATTCATTTGATTCTACACCATTGTCTAATCGAAAAATATTGATCTTCTTCTCTGTGTAGTTTTCGATCAAGACCTTGAATTCCTTGAACTTATTGAATACTTCATCTTTGTTCTTCATTAAGTATATCCATGCCTTTCTAGAAAAATAATCAATTAAATAAACATAGTATACATACCCTCTTAATGAAATGGATGACATCGGAGTGAATGATTTCCAAGATTCCTTTAGCCTTGATTTCACTACTTGGAAATGTCTTCTTTGTGTTCTTTCCTTTCGCACATCCCTTGCATACTCCTTCATGTTTTTCTTGTATTTCTGGAAAACCTTCAACATCTTTGCTTGCAAGTGGCAGTGCCTTATAGTGCACATGTGCAAGCATTCTATGCCAAAGTTCATTTGGTTCTACTGAGTCATGAACTAAATCTTGTTCTGGTTGGCCCTTTAATTTGTATAGTCCTCCCTCTTGTTCTCCAATTACTACTGCATCGTCAATAGTCTTTTCTTTTGGCTACATGAGAACTTGTCCATATATAAATGAAAACCTCGTGACTTTGCATCTAATGCAGATATGGAGGCCCAGGTTCTTCTTTATCCCTGGTACAAATAGGACATCCTTTATTTTCATAGACTTTCTAGAGTTTAATTTGTAGGAGGATTCTCCACTAATACTGGTAGTCATCCCCAAGTTTCACCTTGTGGGGTGATTCATGTTCTGATAATTTCACAAATGATTCTTTGAATCCCGTCATGTGTTTGGAAGCCCCATTTTATATAAGCCAATCATTTCTTCCATGTGTGATGTTTCCTGTGAGACCGAAAATCAAAACATATTCTTCATCACTTGAAGAATCATCACTATCTTGTTTGATTCTCTTCTTGGAAGGCTCATCATCTTCTGTAGCATGAGCATGATGTATCTTCCTATTTCCCATCCTCTTGTGAGATCTATCTTTGTTTCTAGGACATTCTCTTGCAAGGTGTCCTCTTTCATCACATGTATTGAAAATTTACTTAGAAAAATATTTGTTATATTTTCTAGTGTTTTTCTTCTAGCTATAGTGCTTACCTCTGTGATGGTATATTTTGATTTTCTTGGATTGTACTGTGAGAGCTAGATCTTCACTTCCCATATTTTCTTCTCAAGTTGATATTCAAGCTTATTCTTGTGAGCATTCCTCCCACAATCTGCTAAACTTGACTAGCTTCTTTCTGGCACATATCCCTTGAATGAAAGAGTCCCATTCCCTAGGGAGACCATTCAAGGTGGTCATCACAATTTTTGCATTCTCTAATTCTTCATCAACTGCTTCAAGCTATTCCTTGATCTGAGAGACCCTTGTAAAGTAAGACTAGATGGTCTCCACATTTTGGATCTTTACATTCTTCAATTGGTTTCTCAGCGTCATCTTCCGGTTTATGTTCTTCCCTCCAAATAACTTGGTCAGGCCATCAGACATCTCTTTAGGTGTCTTTACATCGGACACCTATGGTATGATTTGATCCTTAATTGAATCAGACCAATTTATTCTTGTGTAAGGCCTTAGCCTCATCTCCATCTGGAACTGGAACCTCTTCATTGATGTAAGAGTCCAACTCATTTTCTTCCAGGACCAAGGAGATCTTATACTTCCAAGATCGAAATTTATCAACTCCCTCAATATTTTCATCAAGCTTGGTATGATGAGACATATTAATAGAGAACCTCAAATGGAAATACAAAATATTTAGATCTTACCAAGTTAAGATGTCAAAATTGGGTCTGGAGCTAGTTGTCTGGTTCAGAAGTAGATTAGGGTTTGAATTTCTTGGTGTTCTACCTAACCAAAAACTTTGATCTTGATATCTAAACTTTGATTTTGGGGAGGATAACAATCCAGGCCTAGGCTCACTCAAAAATTCCACTTCTTTGGAAAGCCCTAATTCCCTACAGTAGTGTCGGGTCAAAAAATGAAAAATGCTCAGAATCAGGTTTTGCTTCGACAGAAAGGTGCTCCCTAGAGAGGAGGGTTAGCCTAGAATCATTTTGCTGAAAATATATGGAGAGAGATCCAAAAATTAGGAATCCCTAGCTTTAGCAGTTGTACAGTATCTTATTCTCAGGTTAGGTCTGATACCATGTTAGACGTTTGACATTTAAGCTATATGATCTTAGGATCTTATTTAAGAGAATAACAAGAACAACAAACAATCACAAGAGACAATGAAAAAAAATATTTTCCTCAGGGAAATCATAAAGGAGAAAACCCCACAAATTCCTCAGGGATAGAATCAACACCAAAATCAAAACCCAAAGACAATAAGATGATCTCCCGACAGTAGTAGTCTCTCTCTCTCTTGTCCCAACTTCTTCTTTCTCTCTCAGTTATGTGCTACAACTGAGTGCAAGTGAATATGTGTTAAGTAGAGAGGCTCCCTCTCTATTTATACTAATTTCTGACTGGACAATAACTCACTAGGTCCAAATTCTCTAGGAGAGTCTAATAACCCTAGGGCCCCATAACCATGGGGACTTCAACCCTTGATCAATAAGGAGGGTTACACTCTATGACTTTACATGACTTGTTTACATTATTGAATCTCTCGAGAAAAACATCAAGGAATGACATGACTCAATTACATTGCAGATACTTACCAATAGAAACATCAGGGCACAATACATAAGATATACAAGTGAATACATTTTGAAGTTACAAATACATCAACAAATTCTCCAAGATAGAAGGAGTTGATGACTTTGTAAAGGAGATAGAAAATTTTCATTTTGGAGAATTTTTTTAAAAGAAATGACAGCAGAGTAAAGGTCGTTGAACATTGCGCGGTCATGAAAATGCACTATAAATACCCAGACTTATTCAACAAGGACGAAGAAGTATTCATAAGAGCTAATAATTTGACTGAGTTAAGCAAGCGGTTTTCTAAGAAAAGTGGTTCCAGCGGGAGAAAATATGGTAGCACTACGATGGAAACGAAGCTATAGAAACAGAAAGAGGAAGCTTTAAGGTTGCAAAAGGCAGAAACTGAGAAAAAATAGAAAGTGGAAGCTGAGAAAAGGAAAGTAGAAGAAGCCCAAAGAAAATAGGAAGAGGAAATATTAAGGAAATAAAATGAAGAAAGAGCACAAAAAGAAGCCAAGCAGGTGGTGGAATAAATTTAAAGAATGGAGGAAGAAGATCGGATCATGGAGGCTCTAGACCAAGAGGTAGCCCAGGATGAACCAATGGACCAAGACCCTCTTGGATCATCAAGTGAAACAATAATCGGTGGTCACATTCCCTTTGGGGAGATCGAGCTCAACCCATTTACCCCATTTAAGAAACACATTGTGGCTCACTTAGATGTTATTATCTTTTACAAAGAAAGGAAGACCGTCATGAGGAGGTAAGAAAAAAAGGTTAAATATGGGCACAAAAGCTGACGTAGTCACCTTCTTCGAAAATAATATAATGGAGGGTACCCATAAGGAAGAAAAATTTATGGCCTCATTGAACAGAGCAGCTACACAAGCCAGCGCTGACAATGTTGATTGGTTGTTGGATGATGTAGGGCATAACAAAGAAACGATGTTCAAGATAAAGGATAATATGGTAAAATTACAATGAGAAGTCATGGATTTAAAGAGGAAGCATGATGCCATTCTCTCTGAAAAAGAGAAAATATTGAGCGAATACTAGGCTATGGAGACTAAAAAGAAGGATTTGAATGTACAACTGGTAATCATGGAAGGAGAGAGAAATGACCTTGAATCTCAAATATGTCAAATAGAAACCAAAGAGATATCTGAAAACCAATAGATTGAAGAGTTAAAAGCTCGTGAAAAAGAGTTGATAAAGCAAAAGGAATCTCTAGAGAATCAACTAAAGCTAGATGACAAGAAAAGGCAAGATATCACTCCTTTCTGTGACCAAGCTTGCAAAATTTGAAAACAAATACGTGAGGCTCAGGTGACTCTCAAAGGTAAGATCTACAAAATGAGGTTGATGATGACAAGACTAAGGGTAATTGCGGCAGTATCACTGAATTTCAGAAAAGGACAGATGGAGGTTGGAGAAAAGGTCAAAAGCCAGTTGACGTAGATGGAAGCTAATTCAAAGTTTCCTAAACAACCTCCCCAAAAGACAACAGAGGGCATAAAATTAGAAATGGCCCTTCTAGAGTTTTGTAGGATAGCTGCCTAGAGGTTAGGTAGTGAGATTTCCAAAACCATGGAAATATGCGAGGACTTTTATAAGAAGATACATTAAGTCCATGAAAAGTTCCATATTACTTTGGTTCCGAAGATCACTGACCTTTTAGGAAAATACCAACATATGGCACATTTGCAGGATAGTTTACAAGAGGACATAGAATACATCAAAATAGTAGAAGTTTTCAATGAAGAAGATATTAACTATTTGGTTCGATGGGATTCTGTCTATGTTTACCTCTTAGAATACACGTGCACGGCCACAACAGAAGAAGTGACACACATAGAAACATAAATGTCAATACATGAAGTGACCGTGCAGGTACTGGAGCCAATAAAGTACAAAACCATTACTGAAGAGGCTCACACATGGGGAGCATATGTTTCCAATATGGCAGGGTAAATGAAAGGTCACTATATGACAAATTTTGATTGTATTATAAATAAAGATAGCGAGTAGATAAAAGGACTTTTGCCAGCGTAAAGAAGGGTTGGACTATTTTTGTAAGAGAACTGATTTTTATGCTATTAAGAAAGACCTATTTGTTGGGAAATACATGCACATAAATTTTCTTGGAATGTGTGGAATTTCCAATGTGGAATCACTTCTTCTTGCTTCTGTACAATATCCTGCGAGATCATTCTAACTTATTTGAATTAATTCTTTGGATATGAATGATTTTTCTTTCTACGTAAAATTTCCGTGTATGAAATGAGTAATGAATGATTTATTATATCAAATCTTTATTTGGTATTATTTGTACTATGAGTGTGCATATTATATTGAAACAACTATCTATGAATTTGGTATGAATTGTTACAGTACATTTCTATAATTTTAAATATGCTCCCTATGGGGATAGAGTAAACTAGAATAGGATAAATTAGCTTAGCCTTAGATTAAAAAAAATAGTTGATAAGGAAGGAACTGTAAGACAAGAGGTAAGAACCTGCGCATCACCGGTGAGGTTTCTGTTTATCAATTATATGCATTTATATTAGGTACTTTCATTTCATATTTTAATTAAAGAAAACAACATAGACGGTGAATTGGGACGTAATCGATAAACACTTTTAAACAAATTAATCTATGGTAACCAGATCGTTAACTAAACAGATTCCCCACACCAAACAGTGGGAGATCTAATTGGGATTGATTACTGGGGAGAATCCCTACTGTTGGTGCTTGGGAATTTCCTGGCATCAACATATTTGGCACTAGAAGGAGGGAAGCCATTGCATGGCTACTAGAGGATTTCATTCTTGAACCTGAAGAACAAGAAAGGGTAAGTTCTGAATAAGATACAGAACCTCTATATGCTATCCCATTTGAATAAATCAATCATTTTCAGAGGCATACAAGATCTTACGTTAGAAAACTTGCATGTTTTAAAGTAATTCCTATTCTACCCAAGAGGAATGCTCCCAAGAAATCAATCTCATACACTCAAGATTCAATGCTTGTGGAAAATTTGGAATAATTGTTTGAATTCTCTCGCCAAGAAATCACTCAACCTCTTAGTCAGTTGGGACCTGAATCCCCTACGGATCAAGACTTTTTTCATTATCCACTAGAATCTCCATCTCAATTTATGGCCGAAGTTGTTAATCAACCTGCATGGAGAGCCAAAATACCACTCAACCTTGTTGCACCTTTACATGATTTACCTAAGCACCCAGAAAGAGTACTATCATAATTTGCTCCTGGAAAGGGTGTTTCTATCAAAGATCACCTAAAATTTTGTATGTCACACTAAACCTTCTAAACGTTGAGCATGAAGATGTTTTATGCAGACTGTTCCCATATACATTTGATACTAGAGCGTCTTCATGGTATTTTAGTCTACGAGCTAACTCAATAGAGAAATGGGATGGTTTTGAAAGGGTGTTTATAAGTAAATTTGGTAACCAAAAAAATGTAGCCACGCTTATGAAATAATTACTATCAATGAGGATAAAAAGGAAAGAAAAAGTTCAAGAATTCAATCAGAGATTAACGACTTTCTTAAATATTTTTAGTGATGCGACAAAACCAAACGAGGAATCCTTGTTGGAATATTACACTACAACACTATATCCACCGATAGGAATGTTTGTAAAAAGGGCAGTCAAGGTTACATTAATATAGTTATGAAGAAGCTAAGAAGGTATAGGATGCCCTAGATAGTATCACAAGGCATACTTTAGAACCCGAAGTAAGACCAATAGCCAATAAGAAGCCTTTGTTGTTGACTATGCCTAAAGAATAACATTCATATGAATTAGAAAATGTGGTCAAAATGGTTCAGAAATTATCAAACAAAATATTAGATTTGCAGAAAGAGAATGGAGCTAGTTGATCAGGAAATCCACTCAAGCCCTACTATAAGAAAATGGAAGAAAGTGGACAACCCCAACCACCTATACTTAATTCTGTTGTTCTCAATTTTAATGAAGTTGGCATGGGTCATTTCTGTACATTTCATCAAGAACACCACTCTAATTTTGTTTTCCCACAATGGATAAATTCAATGACTCTGGTTATGAATCAATTATTAGATGCCCAACCAACAGACTCACAAGAATAAGAAGAACAAACAAATGGGCAGGAATAGAAAAATGAAGAAACCAAAATGGTATCATGGGATTGGGAACCCACATTCGGATTGAATGAGGAAGAGCATAATGAGGAAATCCAAGTATCATCAGTAAATGTTACAATGAGGAGTAACAGACCGGTAGTGGATCAAAGTCTAGTGTTGCCTAAAGCAAAGAGAATAAAGGAAACCATGAAGAAAATTATTAGCACCACTCAAACAAAACATAAGGTGAATCCAGAAAACATAAAAGAAACAAGACCAATGATTAATAGAAATGTGATGACTGTTGAAAACAAATCAGAAAGTACTAAGAAAGGAATGGAAGAATATATCATAGGATATGATATTGTGGAAGATATTAAGAAAACCAAAGCAAATATTTCTTTATTTGAATTATGTAATATTCCTTAGTAGAGAAACAAATTATTGGAAGCATTTGATCCACAACCAAGCAGTGTTGCAGAGGTCATCGAATCAGATACTAAGATAACTGAAGCAAGTATTGGTGGTAAATCAAAATACCATAGTTTTCCTTTCCTGTTAAATTTTGAAATTTTCAATCACAATGTGCATAATTGTTGGGTGGATTCTAGAACCTCATCTATTGTTATGCCATTATCCATTTGCAAGAAGATCAATGGTCAACCGATACCATCCCATTCACATATCATTCAACTAGATAGGTATTTTGTTAAGGTTATAGGGGAGAACAAAGATGTTCTTATTAGATTGTCTGCAGATCCCTCGGTGTGCTAATTCATATATATCATGGTGGTGGATATACTTGAGGCTTATGGATTGATATTGAGAAGGGAATGGTTAATGAAACTTAATAGTTATTTTGTGATTGATTGGTCTCACATATTGCTGCCATACTAGAACAGTAAGAATCAGATTGAGATACTAAGAGAACCACATATTAAACAAAATGTAACTCAGATGGAAGATGAGAACAAACCAACCAATTTCTCATCTTTGGTTTTGGGAAATTATTTTTTATAACTTGACTAGGGAACTATCAAGCCAAAGAAGTCAGTTATGAATTAGATACATAGTCTGATCTCCTTCGATTTTCACGGACTGATGACATTCATTGTAACATAGTAAACTTAGTTACTAATGTAGGAGATGCTACTAACCAAATAGATTTAGAAGATAGATTTTGTATTTTGATGGTTCTAAAATACAAGAGGGATCAGGAGCAAGTTGTGTCCTTATTGATCATGAAAAGAATAAACATTTTCTCTCTTGTAGGCTAGAGTTTGAATGTACAAATAACACTGCAGAATATGAAGCTCTAGTCCAAGGTCTGAAAAATGCCATTGAATTAAATGTAAGAAATTTGAAAGTTTATGGTGATTCTAAAATAGTTATTAGACAAATAAGAGACACCATTCATTGTTTATCTCCACATCTTATAGGGTACAAAGATGAGGTATGGAATTTGATAGTGCAATTTAATGCTTTTAATATAAATACAATCCCTAGATTACAAAATGTTGTGGCTGATTTATTAGCTACTTTGGCCTCTAGATTAGTGTCCACTAATAATAAGTGATCAATAATAAGTGATCCATTGAATTAATTTTAGGCCATCAGTACTAGACAACATTACAAATTTTAGGTTGTCCGATGATGATGAACAAATTATTAAATTTCTGACCAATCTAGAATCTTTCAAAGAATCTGTGATTGATGAAGAAGAACATCAATCAGATATACAAAACAAAGACATGTTTAAAGGAAATTTCATGCATAAGGAGTGAGAATGCTTGAAGGAATTTTTTATTTGCAAACAAAATCTAGAAAAACAACTAATGTTAAAACCTATAGCTCATCAATGCAATATGAGCTAGTGAATTTAGGAACAGAAGTTGAGCCCAAGTATGTTAATTTGGGAAAATGTTGCTCGCCTGGAGAAAGACGTAGGTTCATTAAATTATTTCAACAATATAAATATATCTTCGCTTTGACATTTGAATATTTTAAAACTTATGATACACGCATCATCAGGCATGTAATTCCTATCAAAACAAGTGTAAAAACCTTTAAGTAACAACTCAGGAAAATGCATCCTAAATTAGAGCCTTTAATACAAAACATAGTAAAGAAGCTACTAGACGCAAATATTTTCTTCAAGGTTCAACACTCTGAATGGGTAGAAAATCTAGTCCTGGTAAGGAAGAAGTCAAGAGAGATAAGATTATGAGTTTATTTCCAGAATTTAAATAGAGCGTCAGACAAAGATAAATATCTGGTTCCACCAATGGAACAAATTCTACAAATGGTATCAGGATCATAATTTTTCTTCCTGCTAGATGGATTTTCTAGTTACAATCAAGTGTTAATGGTCGAGCAAGATCGCTTAAAGACTACATTTCACACAAAGTGAGGATCGTTCACTTATAGGAGTATTTATTTTTGTTAGTTTTTCAACAATTAAGCTAGCATTATGATCTTAGGTTCTTTTCACTGAGAGAATAACAAGCACAGCAATAAAACATAAGCACATCACAAGAGACAAGAGACACAAAGAGTTTTTCTCAGGGAAACCATAAAGGAGAAAACCCCGCAACTTCCTTAGAGATAAAATCAGCACCAAAACAGTAAGAGATCTCCCAACAGCAGTGGCCTTCTAGTCCCAGTATATTTCCTCCTCCACAAGTGCGCCTCACTTAAGAGAGTGAATGATGTGTGTGATAAATAGAGAGTCTCACTCTCTATTTATATTCTTCCATTCACTTGAATTGCATTTTCACACATAGGCTCGACCTAACATTACTTACCCGAGCCTACACCTTAATTAGTGTATAATAACTCGAGTGCCCCAAAACTGTGGGGACTTACCTAAATACTTGACATGACTTGTTTACATTATTAATCCTCCCGATCGGAACATCGGGGCATGACCACATGACTCAAATACATAATAGAAACATCCTAGAATAAACATCAGGTTACAATGCATAAGATACATAGAAGAATACATTCTGAAGTTACATATACATCAACACTCCTTCTTAACTCGGAAGGTATTCTTTCGACACAAATTTTCAGCACTGGTCTTCTTCTCTGTATCAGTTGGATCATCTCCATCTTCAAGTCATCTTCGTCTTCAAGTCATCTTTGTCTTCAAGTCATCATCAGATCTGGATCATCTCTCGATCTGGATCATCATTGCTGGATCATCATTACTAGATCTGGATAATCACTCGATCTAGATCAACACTGGTGCTATCTCAAGATTCTTCTCGTCATAGGAAGTTCTACAGAGCCATCCCTTTTTCATGCTGGTTGTAGGCCTACCCTCATGTAGGTCTTCTCCCAACACTTACATCTGACCTGCTCGTCAGAAAGGCACGCCCAACACTCACATCTGATCATGTAGTAAACTACAATCCCATCAGAAAGGCCCAGCACTCACATTCACCAGCATGATAGGACACACCTACTATCATCTGTGAAATGGCTCAGCACTTACATCTGACCTACTCGTCAGAAGGGCACATTCACCCAGGGCGGGAACACATCCTACCACAGTGATGAATGACTCTCATCCAGGCGGGAACACATCCTACCACAATGATGAAAGCTTTCCACATATTCACCCAGGTGGGAACACATCCTAACACAGTGATGAATCACTCTCACCCAGGTCGGAACACATCCTACCACAATGATGAAAGCTTTCCACACATTCACCCAGGTGGGAACACATCCTACCACAGTGATGAATGACTCTCACCCAGGCCAGAACACATCCTACCACAATGATGAAATCTTTCCACACATTAACCCAGGAGGGAACACATCCTACCACAGTGATGAATGACTCTCACCCAGGCTGGAACACATCCTACCAAAATGATGAAAGCTTTCTGCACTTACATTCACCCAGGCCGGAACACATCCTACCATAATGATGAAAGGGCCTGCACTTACATCCACCCAGGCGGGAACACATCCTACCACAGTGATGGAAAGGATTTCACTCACATCTGATCTTGTAGGAACCAATCCTACAGTCAAATAAGAATGGCCCCCAGTCCTCCTCGACTGAGCTACCTGGTAACGGACCAGGTTCCTCCATTCTCCTAGAGAATGGCAGTTGCTCTTACATCCGACCTGCTCATCGAAATGGCCAACACTCACATCTGACATGGGAGGAACCAAATCCTTTAGCCATGAACAGAATGGTTCAGCCCTTATATCTGATCAAGTGGGAACACATCCCTCTATCACATCAGAATGGCTACTCAGTTTTTACACTGAGTGATCCTGGTAACTGACCAGGTGCCTCCATTCCTAGAATGGCAACTGCCCTTACATCTATCCTACTTGACAGAATGGCCAGCACTTATATATGACATGGAAGGGAGCAACCCTCTCACCATGACAGAATGGCTCAGCCCTTACATCTAACCTGCTCGTCAGAATGGATATGGATCTCAGCACTCATATCAGTCATGGAAGGAACCAATCCTCTCACCATGACAGAATGACTCAGCCCTTACATCTGACCATGGAAGGAACCAATCCTCTCACCATGTCAGAATGGCTATGGGTCTCATCACTTTCTCTGGGAGGAAGCCTCGATCTAGAGAACACCAAGTCTCTCTCTGAAGTACTCGAACTTCATCCTAGCCAATGGCTTTGTCAATACATCAGCTATCTGATCCTCCATCGCAACATACAGGAGCTTCATTGCTCCTCTCTACACCATATCCCTGATATAGTGGTACTTGATCTCGATATGCTTTGACCTATCATGGAACACTGGGTTCTCTAACAACTTTACGCAACTCTGGTTGTCACAATGTATAAAATTAGCATCCAACGGGAGATCAAATATATCAGACAGTAGCTTCCGCAGCCATACTGCCTCACAACTAGTTGAACAAGCTGCGACATACTCTGCTTCAGCTGTACTCAGTGCCACACAGGATTGCTTCCTGTTAAACCAAGAGATCACACCTGATCCCATACTTAAGCAACATCCAGAAGTACTCTTCCTGTCGATGGCACTGCCTACCCAATCTGAATCAACATAACCCTCCAGATTAATCTTCTGATTCACATCGTACTTGAGCCCATAATCAATTGTACCCTTCAGGTACCTCAGAATATGCTTTGCAGCAATCAAGTGAACACTTTTCGGATCTGTCAAGTACTGGCTCAAGGTGTTCATAGCAAAGCAAATGTCTGGTCTCGTGTTCGTCAGGTACATCAATGACCCAATCATCTGACGATACATCGTAGCATCAACCGAATCTGATAAAGCATCACTCAATAGCTTCAGGTTTGATGCCATAGGTGTAGCCATAGCCTTGCAGTCCATCATCCCAAACCTCTTCAGGATCTCTACTGCATACTTCCCTTGTCCAAGGAAGATTCCATCTGTACTCTGCCACACCTCCATACCTAGAACAATAGTGCATCGACACATAACAGGAGCATCACTGGTCTTTCACCTTCAACCTTGAAGCAAAGGTTGGAATCCACTTTACTCTCAGTAAAGCCTAGAGTCATCAGTAATCTGCCCATCCTGTTGTACCATGTCGAACCTTAGATATTCTGTAGTCACTCCCTCTGAAGCAAAGCATCATACTTCCTCTATCTTCTGTGCTCTATGCACTGAAAAACATTCTGTACCAGAGTGACAAGTAGCTTCTTCATAACTGGAAGGTTCTTTATCAATAAAATCACATAGTAAAGCTACATACCCGGAATTAGATCTGGTCCTCTTTCTTTCTCTGTGATTCTCTTCTGTAGCTCCGTATCTTTCCACACCTTGGATAAGTTCACGTACCCAAGCAGGTTTCCTCTTATGAGGATTCTTCTCCAAAGGTGGATCTACAGGTCTTTGTGGTTCCTCGATCTCTCGATATTCTTCTTGAGCTTCTTCATTCATGATTGTATCACGGATCCTGGGTGCTTCTGCTTCTGCTTCTTCAGGTTCTTCAGTAGGTCTCTTTCTGGATTTGTTGTAAGCTGTGTCTTCATCAAATGTTACATCCTACTGACATCAATATTCTTGTATCCTGGGAAGTAGATTCTGTAAGCCTTCGAGCTTTCAGAGTATCCCACAAATATTCCCTTCTTTCCTGAAGGATCCAATTTTTTTCTCTTCTCTTTTGGAATGTGGATGTACACAGGACAGCCGAATATTCTGAGATGGCTGACTTCTGGTTTCTTCCCGGAAAATACTTCTTCAGGAGTCTTGTTCTCAAGTACTCTGTGTGGAGTACGGTTCTGTACATACACTGCTGTTCTAGCAGCTTCAGCCCAAAGATGCATAGGTAGATCTTGATCATGAAGCATAGCTCTTGCAGCTTCCATGATAGTTCTGTTCTTTCGTTCTGCAACCCCATTCTATTGTGGATTATAAGGATTTGACAACTCCCTCTTAATCCCTGATTCTCTACATAGCTCTTTGAATTCATTCGAAGTGAATTCTCCACCATTATCTGAACGAATGGTCTTGATCTTCTTTTCAGTATGGTTCTCGATCAAGGCTTTGAATTCCTTGAACTTTCTGAACACTTCATCTTTGTTTTTCATAAAGTAAATCCATGTCTTTCTAGAAAAATCATCAATAAAAGAAACACAGTATGCATACCCGCTTAGTGAGTTTGATGACATTGGACCACATACATCGGAATGGATGATTTCTAGAATGCCTTTGGCTTTTCTTTCGCTGCTAGGAAATGTCTTCTTTGTATTCTTCCCTTTCGCACATCCTTTGCAAACTCCATCATGTTTTTCTTGGAATTCTAGAAGACCTTCAACAGCTTTGCTTGCAATAGGTAGTTCCCTGTAATGTACATGTGCAAGCCTTCTATGCCAAAGCTCGTTTGGTTCTACTGTATCATGGATCAAGGCTTGTTCTGGATGACCCTTCAATTTGTACAAGCCTCCTTCTTGTTCTCCAATCACTACCGCATCATCGATTGTCTTTCCTTTTGGCCACATGATGACTTGACCATCTATGAATGCAACCCGCATTCCTTTTGCATCCAATGCTGAAATGGAGAGAAGGTTCTTCTTGAGTCCTGGAACAAATAATACTTCTTTCATTGTTAGAGACTTACCAGAGTCTAGCTTGTATGAAGATTCCCCACTACCTTTTATTGGAT